>PVJC01026567.1:0-23910 GCA_004026665.1 Murina feae
GCCTTAATTTTTTCTAAGGTTCCTTGGCTGCACCTCCTTTTTTCCCTTTATTTTTGAACACCTACAGGCCCCAGTCTGTAGATCCTTGATTATTCAGGAAGGAACCTTTCAACACAAGAAGAACCGTCAAGAAATAGGATTTACATTCATAGACTAGGCCTGAGAAAAGCCATTAGTCTTAGCAGCCCCGTGCCAGTGAGTGGAGCAGGGCTCCTTGCAGGAGTGATAAATCTGCCACCAGATGTCTCTGCAGCCCACTCCACAAGAATGCTAACTACACCCGAGGCTGTGGAAGCTGGAACCGGAGTTTCTGGTGACTTCGGAGCGTGTTCCCCTAACTTAATAAATTAAGCAGGAACGAACCACTGAGGGTGTGTGTTTTCTCTCCGTAGGTGCCTTGGCATCACTGGGTGTCCCCCTGATCCCTTGGTTATATATTTCCCTGCAGGATTCCCTTCTGAGAAGGAGGATAGGAGGTGTAGGTGCCCCAGAATGAGAGAGGAAGCACTGACAGGTGCAGGCAAAGACAGTGACAGTGAAGCCTGCTAATGCTGTGTCTTACCCTGGGGTGGCTCTGTGGTGCCGTTACAATGCTGTGGGGACAGTAAGGAATGCCACTGAACCCAAGCTCCCGCTGGTCTCCAGCCACTCAGCATAGGGCTAGGGGCTGAGCACCGAGTACAGTGATTCACCTCCCTGCTTGTTTAAGTCTGTTTTAGAAGCTTTGAATTTATTTCTTTGGAAGGTGGATGGGCAAGTTAATTAGGCAAATTAAGTATATATCTGGGGAAAAGAGAATTGATGGTGAGTGTAGCGGGTGCCTGATCTTTGAAGTAGGAGATGACGAAGAGACCCAAGCAATTAATCTTAAAGATAGTTCAGGGAAAGAAACCCCCCCCAATTAGTTTGGCTAAATTTGGCATCTATAGGCTGATCTATTGTGGGTACAGTAATTTAAGCTGTAACTATCCTTTCACGTGTGTAGATATGACCAAATGATCTGACACAGAATCTCTGCATGGCACTACTGTCACCTGTCTTCCTACTTTAATAGAGTAAGTGTGGTACCTCCTGTGATGTCTTGGGTGACCATACAGGTACCCAGTCTTTGGAGAAGAGCCTAGGTCAGGTCATTGTTTGGCAATGGTCTTAACAGATTTAGAAATGTTTCCAAATCGAAGGCTGGGATACAAAAATAAGAATCAGTCCGTTTAATATTGGACAGCCAGCAACAAAATTTGATTCAAGGTGATTTACCCATTTCATCAGATCATCATCGTCAACACATCATCAGCGTCAATAGCAACACTCTCTCTTTCATGTAGGGTAGAGGATGGGATATGAAGGATCATAAAATACAGTCCTGATCTAATTCCAAAACAAACAGAGCCTTAAAGAATTGTCATTGATTTTCTTCCCCCCTTTCCCAAAGGTCACACATCCACACAATAAACTGTTTCCAGACATCTGTGGAGGGTGGATTTTGTGAAAACAAGAGGCAGCACATTGGTGTGGAGCTCAGTGCTTGCGGATCTGTCAGTAGAGCATGATTCAATGATTCTTTTTTTAACAGCTTACTGAGAGCGGTGAAGAGAGGATAGAGGTGCAGAGCCATCACCAGATGGAGCAGGAGGGCCCTTTCGAGGCCCCCAATGAAGGGCTGTATTCCCTGAAGATCCGAAACGCTACCAGCTGCAGCTCGGGCACATACAGATGTACTCTGGAGGGGCCAGAAGGGCAGAGAAACCAAAGTGGCACAGTGACCTTGAAAGTGACAGGTGAGGTGGTCTGCTGCACTTGTTTCCTTCTTGCAAAATGCCTGTGCACTTTCTGTAGGGGTTAAAATTGACCCTCTCCTCTGGAACCTAAGTCAGAAGCTTTGGAGCACATCTGTGGCTAGAAAGCTAAATTCTACTGCAAGAATGCCATCACTTGTCCTTTTTTTCTGTAAATGAGGACAGACCCACCCAGCCTGAATGGGGGAGATGCCTCATGTAATTAACTTGGCTGTCATTTAGTCATGTAAGAGTCCTGTGGAGCAAATAGGAAGCACCTAAGTCTGATTTTTGGAAGATGGAGAAATTGTGTGGTCCCCAAACACCAGGTAACTGTATAATATTCTGCTCATTTGGGGCCTTGAAACATAGTTGCTTCATGTTTCTACCTTTTTAACCCAAGAACAGGACTTCCCTCTCCCTTTACAGAGGTTAACTTTCCCAATATCTCAATTCAGGCCAAAGGAAAAGAGTACAGCAAGAAAATCATGTTCCAGTGACTGACACACATTTTGCTCCATGAATCAAGTGTCAAGAAAAGGATCATCTCCTTGGATTTTTTTAAAATAACATCTTTATGTAGCTTAAAATATGCCTTACATTTGACTTCTGCCCAATTCTTGTTAGTGGCTGAGGCTTGAAATGACAAACATGTTGTTGTCACATAATCCCTGATTTTTTTTACAATAGCTACTTTTTCCCATACAGTATTTCAAAGGAATCTGACTCAAGATAATATTCTTCCAAGAACACAATCAGTGTTTATTGGTCAGTGTTTGGATTTGGTTCACTGTTACACACACATACACACACACACCCATCACAGCATAACCCTTGTCCATCTCTAGCCCTATACACTGCTTTGTTTGTCTTTGTAGAATTTACTACACCTGACATGCTCCATTCTCTGCTTTGGTCTCCACTGTCTCCTGGCACAAGTAGGCACTCAATGAATATTATGATAGAAATGGGAGAAACCATGCAGGGAAAAGCAGAGATGAAGTGAAAGCAAAGCTGATTTTCTTTCTGTTCCTCTTCGAAGGCCTGCAAGTTGCCAGAAGTTACGTGGTTAGACTCTAGAATCACTTAGATCTGGTTCAGATATTAGCTATGCTGTTCCTTAGCATGTAATCTTGGACAAATCTCTGATCAATTCTAAGCCTCAGTTCTTTCATCTCTAAAATGGAATAATAATTTCTATGACCAGCTTGCTATGATGGATAAATGAGATATTGCATTAAAATGCTAGTACAGTGCTTGGGGTAGACTATGTGTCCAATAAATGGTAGGAAGCATTAGGCCAGTGATTCTCAACCTTGAGTCACAGGTTCCTGTGAGAATTCATCCCTAGATTATTGCACTAACTTTTCAATCCAGTGTTAGGGCTTGACAGTTTTCTTAAGGTTGTCCCTGGGAAGAACCCCCCAATCATCTGCACTCAACCTGCTCCTGCCTGTCTTCAGGGAGAATCAGTTAGCAACCTTGCTTCCTCAAACAGCACATAGGATGTCATATCTGAGTGGGGAGAGGCTGTCTCCGCCATGTTCCCTCCTGGGCTGAATACCCCACTCAGCCTCCCAGAGGGTTGCAACTATAGCCTTTAACCCCTCTGGGGAGCTTGTTCTGTAGGCCACCCTTACCATCAGTCTTGGTGGAGGAGCTTTAACAATTTTACAAAAGTGTGTCTACTTACCTAGCAACAGCTGGGCAGCTCACTGCCTCATTTTGTAGTCCTGCAATCCTCCTGATGTCAGGACACCCAGCATTCTATACAACACAATGAAGATAGATAGATCAACAACTGGTGGTTCATCTGATATAAATGCAAATTAAAAGCCAGGAAACCCTGGACGTTTGAAATGGAGACTGATGGGCAGCAGGATAAGTCTGGACCTGACTCCTGACTCTGCCATCTGCATTAGTCCCTCAGCCTCTCTGAGCCTTGATTCCTTCATTTGTAAAATGGGATGCTCAGACCTGTCGCAGAAGATTCAGTGAGATGTTATGTGTCAATCCTATTGCACACAGCTGGATAGAGTGAGAGTGAGAGCTGGCTGCCGCCATCACTGCCACCCCTGTCATTACTGTGGTTCTTCTGATGGCACAGATGTGAGGACACTAATGGGAGACAGGGACTTAAAGAGCAGGAACAAAGCATCTTAGCTTTTTATTGTGATAGAAAAGTCCTGTTAAATGGCTTCATATTTCACCTATTTTTTAAAAGGATGCCATAAGGAGCACAGAGGAGCAACTTTTAAGAAATACAGAGCTGAGATTGTACTGCTGTTGGCTTTGGTGGTTTTCTACTTAACACTCATCATTTTCACTTGTGTAAGTATCTTCTTAAGACATCTGTTATTACTAAAAGATCACCTGGGGCACCAATCTGAATGTTTTGTAGACAGTGTAAGTCATTTAATAACAGAGCTAATCTCTGTGCCCTGGACTGATTGAGCCCCCGGACTGTGAGAATCATTACAACAAGCTCCCAGCTTTTTTTTTTTTTGTCCTGTGGCTCTGCACAGAGCACTGGAATGAGACATGAAGTAAGATATGGAAGGAAATCTGAGAAATGCCAAAGGATCCTACTAAAGCGCCCGAGGGCCTCGCCTCATGATTACAGTGGTAGAAAGGGCAACACCTTCTGTCCCTCAGCCGGGACAGAGGCATGTTCTTGTGGGCCAGTGAGCAGCACAGCCAAACAGGGAAAGACCAGTGTCCTTCACCTGCCCTTCAACTGTTTCCTCTCAGGGCTTCTCTCCTTATATTTTGTTACTTCCACTCACTTCTTTAGAATTAACCTTGCGAAGGCAGAGCAGTAGGGAACACAGAGAGTGTCCTGCTGTAGAGGGTGGCTGGCCACTTCTTAAGCATCCTTGACATGCCCTTGAGCTATTGGCGGCAGGCTCCAGCTTAGAGACTCTGAGCCTCTTCTGCATAGCTGCTCACCTCAGTTGACTGAGGTTGTGGGGGAACAGGGTTAGCTCTGGGCCTGACCCACGAGGAAATGATCTTTCCCATCTGCCTCAATGCCATCAAGAAGGGCTGGCTACATAGGGACCAGGACAGATCTCACCCAGGAGCTATGCCAGGGCTCCTTTGTTTGGTCACTGATTGGATCTCTATATTTACTCACTTGCCTCTCTAGTCATGTACTCCTCTCTCTGGTTGCTATTCTAGACATTAGTTAAGTAAAAGACTCTGGTGAGCATCTACTGTATAGAAGGCATGAAGCTAGACACTGTAAGGGTGTAAGACATAGTTCCTGCTCTCAAAGAGCTTGTAATTTTGTCTTTAAAGTTATTTGCATATAAGATAGTTAGAATTACTGGGCAGTAAATTTTAAAAGTGAGTGACTAGATTTTTGTTGCAAATGCCTGTTTGCACTGATTTTTCCATACAGGTAACTAACAGCAGGGGCCTGAAATGAGCCCAGTCTGTAACCAGGGCATCTCCTGGTTAGAGTGTAGAAGCAGACCAAGTGAAATAGACCAAGCCCAGTGTAGAGTGAGTGAGTAGCCAGCGTAATGAGGGCTTTCAAACCAAATGTCCAGGCAGCCCTTAGTGGATGGAGTCTAAATCAAGGTGACAACTGGTGCGTTTCTCCAAATGTTCGCTTCTCACTTATCTCTTTTAATTTTTTTTTTTCAGAAGTTTGCACGACAACAGAGTATTTTTCCAGATTTTTCTAAACCTGTAATGGAACGAGCATTTCTCCCAGTCACCTCCCCAAACAAGCCTGTGGAGCTAGTGACTCTTCCCAAGACAGAACTGGTGTGAGCAACTTTCTGCAGGATGTTTCTCCTAAAGTCGAAGGCTCTGTGGTGTGCCTGTGTGTCACCCAGGACAAAGAAGAACGCTCCCCACACCGAAGGTGGCAGCCTTCCTGGGAATTCCTTCACCTGACTGAAACATCTGAAAGGGAGTCCCACTGCACCTGCTGTGAAGAGAATTTTGAAAACCATCACATGACCACATAGCATGGGCCACCTGCAGGATGCTGTCTTGTGCTGCTTTTTCACAGCTACCTTCTCAGTGCTCCATTCAGCTATCTGGTCAACCTCTTTGAACTTTTTTCAGTCACATAAAAGCTATGGTGAGATGCAGTGGAAAAGGGTCTTGGGAAATGTGAATCTCCAGAGCTGGCCCTGGGACAGACTCTTGAGGACAGCTGCACATCTGGGAAACATCTCTTTGAATTTGCTATGTTTCTTGTACTAGCCCAGATGTTTTATGTCTGGAAGAAATAGACAGGCCATGCTGTGAGACAGCAGGGAGTGTTTAGCAAATGGTTTCCTGGTATGAAGGTCCTGCTATTACTAAGGGGTATTATGTGTACATAGAAATATCAGGTTGATGAACTATTCCCCAACAGGGCCTTTGCATCTGGGAAAGACATGTGTAAAGAAGCAGTAAAAAAGAATGCCACCTTATTTTTATAACTCTATAATGCTTGTCAAAGAAGGACTTGTATTTTTTCTCCCTTTGAAATTTATATCTATAGTTAGATATCGTTATTAACTGACAAGCAGACTGACTGTAGAGAGTGCGAGTACATAAGCTGGGGTGACAACGATGGAACAGAGACCTTTTTACTGGCTAGTGATCCAGTGGAAATGTCGGACCAATAATGCAATCTGGGTTTAGCCCCAGTTGTCCCACTACCTGTAAGATCTTGAACAGGATCCTATAGTTTCTACTGTCTTGGTTATGAGCCAAAAGCTGTTGTATGAGTTGATTGAAATAATGTGTGTGAAAATTCTCTGAAAAGTATAAAGCACTGTACACATTTGAAACTTCATTGCGTCATTATCATTATTATTGTAGTGGTGTTCTGGGCAGGGGAGAATGACTTCCACTTTTTATGTTTTGCATTGTCTCTAACAAAAAACCCTACAAGGGAGCTTTCCCATAGTCTTCTGTATAAGGTGCTTTTGGGGCGTGAGGGGGTCAGTTCAGGCACCTGTTCCTGAAGCACCAGCCAGAAGTCTTCCACAAGCCGGTGGGTCGAGCCACTGGGACATGGGAAGAAGGAAATTCACAAATGTTACGTCGATGTTTGGGCAAGTGTTGTATTTTTCTTATCAAATTTGGCCCTTTCCCTACTTGTTTTCCAAAGAGACTTTACCCCTTTAGTAGTGTGTGCATTACCCACACTAATGTTAGAGAGTAAAAAGGATGCCAAGTTGATTTAGAGTTTTTGCCTCTTTGTCATAGATTGCATGTTATTAAATGTATCCATGTGAATAGGGAATATTTTTCCTTTCTTTTTTTTTTAAGATTTTTAAATTGATTTTTAGAGAGAGATGAAGAGAGAAGGAGAAGAAACATCAATGTGAAAACATAACATCAAATGGTTGCCTCCTGCACACCCCCTACCGAAGATCAAGCCAGCAACCCAAGCTTATGTGCTGACCTGGAATCAAACAGGTGACCTTTTGGTGCATGTGATGACACTCAACCAACTGAGCCACACTAACCAAGGTGGAGTGTTTGTTTGTTTTTCTAATTTAATTTTTTTCTAAGACTTTGGAATGAGTTTGGGATATTTGTAAATTAGTCTGAGAACCTGAACCGATGATGAAATTCCAGAAATAAAAGGCTGGCTGAGTCCTTGAGAGGAAGAACATTTATGACCTCTGTTAAATGGCACCCCCTGAATCCCAAAGGTGCCCCTGAATCCATACTAGTGTTGTATTGCCACCAGGTAGTGCATGAGCAGCTTGACGACATGCATGATCATAGGTAGGAGGGTTGGAGGAGGAGGGTTTCTACTTCAGAAGGGTGTGTAAAATCAAGAGCTCTATATCTGGGATTCATGGGACTTCACTCAAGTTTCTCAAATAAGCCCATTACTCCCCAAATGGTAAGAACAACTAGTGCAAGTGGTTTTAATAGTTATAAAAGCATCATAGGTGAATCCACTTTGGAAAATGGCTCTTTGTAAAGATAAATGCCCATAAAACGGCAGTAAAAGTTACAGATTCCTTTTCAGTGGAATCTATTTACCAAAAGTGCTGGGGAGACTTGCTGAATGAGTCATGTTGTCTTTGGAGGATTAACTCACAACGAAACGAAATGCTTTATAGCCATTAGAATTACAGGACCTGGAAAACCAGGGAGGGGTAGCCCTTTATCAGTCTGGACTGACCTATGCTGAAAACTTGATGGAAATGTTGAAAACTCAACATTTCATACCTAATATTTGGCAGAAATATATACATTGTATAAGAGAGAGAGAGAGAGAGAGAGAGAGAGAGAGAGAGAAGGAGAGAGAGGTGAGGAGGGCAGAATATATCAAGGAGAGTGAGTGTTTTCCACTGCCTCAATTAAGGCCTATCAAGGTAGTTCATAGGAAGATAGATAATCATGGACCATATTTTTTGTTTCTGTTGCCAGAAAAATCTTTATTCTCAAGGTTTCCTTTAGTCTATAGCATTAGAAATACAGTTGTAATAATTTAACCTGGTGATGTTGCAAGACAAATACATGAATATCAACTTCACATTCTTCCAAAAGAAGGCATATGGTTTTTGTTCTCATAATAATTCTTAACCTGGTTCACCACAGAAAATACTGGGCTGCACTTGGGGAACCCAAAGAGCCCGGTTACTCGCTAGGCTGGCAGAGGAAAAGATGTGACAGCAGTCTCTGGCCAGAGAAAGTACGTGAGGCTCATGTGTTTGACTCCATGGCACAGCAGGAGCTGGGAATCCCATAATAAATTCTGTCTGATTCTCCAGCTCTTTCTCATCGGCAACTTTAGTTGGCTATATTACCTAGTTGATTGTTTAGTACTCCATCTTTCCCATGTAAAAGTACCCAAAGAGCTACAAATCTTGGATGGAAGCTGTTTGCTTAATTCAACAATTGTCTCTCATAATTTTGCGACTGTTTGCTTACAAAGCCAGGTTTTATCCAACTGGTTGGTAAGACACAATAAATCAGTTCTTTGGTCAGAGTCTATTATTGCTATTCATTGTCTTCTTAAGGTTAGACATTCTCTAAATTTCACCTTTAAATTGCATAAGAAATGACAATTCTACCACCTGTCTTTTTGTAGCGTGTGTGTGTTTGTGTGTGTGTGTGTTTGTGTTTGTGTGTGTGTGTGTTGTGTGAGTGAAATTAAACATAAGCATATTTGCTGAGTATACACCCTAGACAAAAGATTATTGTAGGCACCTTATGTAGAACTCAGAAAACACAAGTCAATCATTCCTTTCAAGGAGCTTACAATCTAGTGGAATGACAAATGAGCTCAAAGTTGTATGTGCAGCTACTTGTTTTACTTAACATTAGGGAAGTATACAAAGAATGGTACAGAAAAATTCATGTGGGGTCCATTGGAACTTGGACTTGAAAGATAAGCAGGATTTTGAATGGTAGTAATGAGAAAGGGTGGTGGTAATGGCAGGGGCACAGTCTTTAATGCAAAAAGGCAAAGAACACATATGAACAGGAAATTATATGAGAGTTTAGTAGGCACAGGGCACTCACAGTCCAGGCCAAGTAGGGAAGAGGCAATAATAGAAGACAGACAAGTTATAGAGAATTTGCACAGTGGGGCAGTTTTGAAGGGGTCTGGGTTGGAGAGCCATATAATTAGATTCATTTCTAGGACAATGACCAGAAAAAATGAAGTGAAAGATGAGATGGACGGGTTGTAGGAGACAGCAAGCAGGAAGACTATGCAGGAAGCAGATGGAAGCCCAAAGAAGCATAGCATCAGTGAAAGGGAAGAGGAGATGGAAGCATGCTGGCTCCTACACATTGATCTTTGCAATTTTTAGTGCTGGGTTTCCCTATGCTCTTAGCTGCTGTAATGTATATCTTTTTTATTTTTTGCTTAGGTCTCCTTTCCTTTTATAAAGATCACAGAATGAAAAGAAAAACTATTGCTTCTATCTTGACCTCTGCTTCACAGACGGAACTTAATCGTCTTAGACGGAAGCCCCCATGTGTCACGGCCGATGTGATAACACATAGCTCTGGTGCTGCTGCAGTCACAGATATTATGTGGTGAGAGCTGCGGTCACAGACGGCCCGTGGTGAGAGCTGGTTTTATCCATCTTTCCTCCCGCTCCTGCCTCAACTTTTCTGTCCCAGTGGAATACTTCTGGTTTCCCCTATAATTTGATACTATATTCGATCAGCAAGGTTGATTTAGGGAACATGGAGGGCATCACCCCAACTCTTTGGGTTTGTTGTTCTGTGTCTACAGTCATGTAGCTTACGTTTGCTTCTTTCACTGGTTCTGTACCTTTTTATACTTTTGTTCAACTGATTACATGTTACATAATTGCTCCTTAGATATTTTTAAAAACAAAATCTTCCAGCAGTTGGCTGACTAACAGACTAACAAAGCGTTAAGAAAAACCAAAAGACACCTTCAAGGAGTCTAATAGGCGGCGTGCGGTGTGAATACGCTTTGGAGGAGAGGAAGATGGTGGCATATAACACTGCTTGTTGCCCCAGAGACTGAGAAATTGTACATGAGCCCCATCCTCTCCTTCAGAGAAAAGCCATTTCACTTGCAGATAGCTGTCTTTTCTTTCCCACTTCTGTATTTCACTCTCCCCATGGGATCCCCGGCAAGGGCACAGGGAGGTAACGAAGAGCTATCAGGAAAGCATCATCCAGGCGGGTGTTTCCATGGTTCCTGAGAAGTTAGGGTGGAGGAAGGTGGCACAAGTTGGGCCTGGAAAGCAAATCTTCCATTCTTTCCTCCTTTCGATGCATCAACACGTACAGCATCCCTGTGGGCAAGGGCGGCAGCTCTTGCTTAGTGGTTCATTCAGATTCTGCATGAGGAGAGGTTTTATTCTTCATTACAAGAGGGACGATTTCTTCAAATTGACCGTTTTTCCCCTCACTCTCTTCCAAAGTAGCCTGTTTACAATCTACTCTTGTAGATTACAGTACTGAGACAAGTGGAGAGGAATTCAGACATTGAAAAGCTTCAAGACATCCCACAGGGTTGGAACGCTTTTTTCAAAGGGAAGGAAATATGCAAATGTGTATGTACTCGTCTTGGTCCAGAAAGAGCCAGCTGGACAGCCCATAGGTGGCTCCCATTCAGCAACAACAAAAGCCATGTCAGAAGCCAGGGGACAGGAGGCTGGGAACTAATAATAATTTTGCACTTACACAGCAGTTTTCATCTGTAAACCTCAGAGTGCTTTCTAGATATTAATTAAATTGCCCCACAGCTCTGTGAGACAGCGGTGTATCACTATTTCCAGTTTGCAGGGGGTGAAGGGAGGAGAAATGTTACAATGCACTCAGAAAGAGCAGAGGGACTTTCTTCCCTGTGATCCAAGGCCGTGATCATAGAAAACCCCAGGACCTGTTATTGATGCCTGCCCTGCATGTGGGAAAAGGTAGTTTGGATGGGACTGTGTCTTCCAAAAAGATATATTGAATACCCAGTACCTGTGACCTTATTTGCAAATAGATTCTTTGTAGATGCAGTCAAGTTAAGATGAGATCATAGTGAAATAGAGCAGGCCTATATCCAATGGCTGGTGCCCTTAAAAGAAAAGAAACATTTGGACACAGACACAGAGAACAGAATGCCACGTGAGGATGGAGACAGAGATTGGGGTGAGGTGTCTCCAAGCCAAGGAATCAAGAAGGGGCAAAGATAACCAATGGACACAAAACACTGGGAGGTAAGGGAGGTGGGGGGAAGGGCAGGGGAAAAAAGAGATATATGTACTAATCTTTGTAAAACTGTATGTAATAAAGAAAAAAAAAGAAGGGGCAATGAAAGAATCTTAGAGGGAGTATGGCCCTGCCGACACCTCCATCCTACATAACTCAGTCTGTCATTAGACTGTGGTTTGAGGAGAAGCTGCTTCCTCCTCTACTTTGCCTCAGGTCAGCTCCCCCCAAGATTCTTCTCTCCTCCTTACCTAGGGCCCTGAGGGCTGCTGGGTGTGGTCTAGGGGAGCGGCTGCTTCTCTCCCTGCAGGCTCTGATGTGGGTGCACATCCAGGGAACTGAAGAAGGGGAGCTACACAGGCATCTCAGCTGTCAATGGAATCCTTTTCCGCAGCCTGGGGGCCATGCAGTGCAAAGAAAGGAGGTAGAAGTTACTCCTCCCAGACCAGGCCAAGGAAGATCAGCAACCTTACCTTTTTTGAAAGTGATTTCTGATCTCAATTAAATGGGAACTCTAAATTACCCAAATAGAAACAATCTGCCAAATGGCTCATCATCTTTTTATTTTTTAATAAATGCAAACAAGTTTTTAGTATAACTTCTTATTTCTCCAGGCTCTACATAACCCAGGGTATATGTAAAGCATTGATAAAAATAAAAGTGTCTTTAATGTTGAGTTCCTCCACCAGATATGGCTGGTATCCTGAACACAGGCCCAATTCCTTGTGGATCCCCAGTGACTCACCATTGCCCTTGGCCAGTCATCATGCTTTCCTTTGGGAGGGCCATACCGCAGTTACTCTGCCACCTGCTGGAATGACTTAGCAACTGCACCTTACATTCCTGTGGCTTAGGTCTCCTGAGGCTGACTTGCAATGTGTTGCTATTTCTGTAGCAGCTGCTGGGCCCTTAAAAGCTGGAAAGACCTCTCTTAAAAGCTTCCTAAATAAAAAGCTAACTTCTTGAAATTTCTCTCAGTTCCTGGAATTGGGGCATTTTCTACCACCAGAGTGCCGCATTCAGAAACATCTGTTCCTCTACAATCAGCCAAGACCCACAGTATGGCCCAGGCACTGGACAAAGACTTCTTTGATGGTGCCTTAATTGGGCTCCCCAGAGCCCTCTGCTGACTAGGCCCAACCATGGCTACCTCTCTGTCCCTGTAGAATCCACTTGAGCGAATTCTTCTGAGTCAATTTAGGGAAATCTTCCCACCCACAGTACCCGGCCACCCTTGCTACCTTATTCTGGCCTGCCTCAAGCAAGAATTCTGTTGAGTCGGTCTAGCAAGAATCCTTCTTACCACTCCTGTCTCTGTTAGTAATTTCCATCCACTGACCCTCACTTCTCCTTCACTACAGTTGACCCTTTTTTTTTGTTGTTAATCCTCACCCAAGGATATTTTTCCATTGATTTTTAGAGAGAGGAGAAGGGAGGGGGAGAGACAAAGAGAGAGAGACATCGGTGTGAGATGTTTCTCTTATATGGATTGGTTGCAGGTGCCTTTGACCAGAATTGAACCTGGGACTCTTCAGTCTGCGGGCTGATGCTCTATCCACTGAGCAAACCAGCTAGGGCTAAAGTTGACCCTTGAATAGCAAGGGTTTGAACTGCACAGATCCACTTATACTCACATTTTTTTTCAATGAATACATTTTTTTCTCTTCCTTATCATTAATACCATGTTGATTTCTTTAACTTGTTGTATTGTAAGAATACAGTATATAATATACAGTATATATAACATACAAAATATTAGTAGTTTAACTTTGGGGGAGTCAGGAATTACAAGTGGATTTTTGACTGCTTGGGAGTTGGCCCTCCTAACCCATGCATTGTTTAAGGGTCAAATATATAAATCCCCACTGTCCTTGGAATCTGAGTTGAGCTCAGTCTCTCTCCTACTACAGACTCCACTGTAGTGGTCCCCATTGAATAAAGTCTACCCTATTGTATTTAATCTTTAACAAGTGTGATGAATAATTTTTTTCTTTAAGTCATTTCAGCTGTCACTGTGGCTGCTCTGCCCGCACAGGGCATCACTGGTTGAGACAGACATTCTCTCTCATCTTGTTTTTGCGGGGGGGAAGGGGGGAGAAAATTTTTATTTATTTATTTATTCTCTAAAGTTTTACATATGTCTCCTTTTCCCCCCGATTGACCCACCCCCCTGCTTCTCCCTCCCCCCACTGCCATTCCCACCTCAGGCACTAGGACTATATCTCTCTCATCTTTGAGACCCTTAATTCCAGGAAGGCCTGGGCCCTTTAGATTTAAAGACTTAATAATCTCTCTACAGGAGTTGGCAGTCATATATTTTAGATTTGGGAGGGGATTTGTAATTTTAAATCATCGCTCTCATTGCCAGCAAATGAGTTCTGAAATTTTTTGTTAAAAATAAGTCTCCATATTTTCTGCTCAGGTAGACCAGAGCTCCCGCCCACCCACTGAGTGATGTTCACCTTCCCTCAGGATCCTACATCCTGCCTTTCCAGGGGGATCCCAGACCAAGCATGCAGAGTCTGCTCTCCTTTGTGATCCTTTGCATAGTTTAGCTGAGTCACAAGTTAGCTGACTGACTGGGAGGTGGCCAGCTAGGCCTGCTTTCTTGGTTTCCCAGGTCGTGGGGACTAGATAGGAAGGAGCGCAGGAGGAGGAGGGGGCGGAAAAGGAGCTCCTTTGTTCTTTCTCCTCACTGCCTCCCTGCCTAACATCATGCTGGTGGGGAACCCAATGTGCTAATATGACTGCATTTTCTTCGTGAAAATCCAATCTTAGTGGCCCCAGTGCCAATGTTGGCTAAAGAGAGGGCCAGACCCACCCTTGACCATGATAACAGGAAGCAAAGGTGGCCTGGAGACTTTGGGCACATACAAAGACCAATTTGTGAGAAAGAGGACCCATGGGGCATTTCATTCCCGGGAAGGGGGCCTGGAGTAGACACATGAGGAGCACAGGCTTTGTGGCAGGTACTTTACATCCATTTGTTTTTCTCACTTTTTAGACTAGGCGAGCAAACCTCAGAAAGGTTAAATAATGTCCCAGGTCCCATAAGCTCATGAGTAGAGTCAGGATTCAGACTTAGGTCTGCAGATCCACTCGACTTCCATGTCCTGGCTCTTTCCATTCAACACTATTCCTCCCACCAGGGGAATGTGTGTGCTCCTGGGAGCAGCTATGCAGTCCTCACACGTCTTCTGTAGAAGGAGTCTGGCTGTCTTTGGTTTACTGCCCTTCTGGGCCTCAGACCTTGCTACCATTCCTGTGGTTTCCAACAAAATATTCATAACTTCTAAGGTGACAGAAATGGCAACTGTCTGCTGACATTTGAAAGGGCTCAGGGCTGCCATGACCATTGGTGAAGGCTCCAGGATCAGCCCACATACATCCCCTATCAACCACAGATGGTCCAAATCAGATATCCAGGCAGGGAAAGGTATGAACAAAATGGCAACCTGGCCTGGAGGTTCCCCTGAGACAGTTGTGAGCCATGTCACTTGGTAAGGCCCATCTGCACAGCAAGCCCTCAGGGAGCAGTGGCCCAGTCTGACAAGTGACCTTGATTGAATTACAGCCATGTTTTCAGTTCGTTGAGCCAGTCTTGGCCAATTTCTCTAGAGCATTAGGTGCAAACACAAGTCTGCGACTCTACATTGCACACGCACTTGTCTGCCTCTTCCCCTTTGCTATTTAAAGTACTTGTCCTGTGGCTTGTATAACCGACATCTTTCTCTTCCCTGGTGCGAGTGAGAGTCTCCAGGCCCCCCCCCCTCCCTTGCTGCTGAATGTGCAGCGAAGCAATGCGGACAAGGATCTTGTTCCAAGCCCACTGAACAGTGCTAGCATTTAGTGACCTTCTGCACCCGTAATTCCATCCTTCAAGGATTGAAATTGATTTTCCTACTTTCTATGTGTGAGCACAACCTGAGGGTACAGTTCTGTTACAAATGCTGTTCTCAGGTGTGTATTTAAAGGTGAGCAGCAGCATTCTTGGGAAGATAAATGAGAAAAGTTGTTTTAAGAATGCCCTCTATAACCTCTACAAATGAACAGGATATGTGCTTCCATTTCCAAAGAGTAGTTTTCCATTACTCCATGCTGGTGTGTATGTGTATGTGTGCATGGTGGGGTGGGGATGGGTGTGTCTGAAGCTGGAAGAGACTGTGCATATCTGTCCAACTTCATATCCAAATGTCAAGAGCAAGGCAAGCAAAGCGCTTACTTCTGATAGCAAGCTTTAAGGATTTCTGAAAAGCCAGCACCCAAGATAAAATGTTGAATGTCATATATTTTTAAAAAATCTAAATTAATGCAAAAAATCCACAATGAGAAAAATATCAAAAATTTAAAGAAACCATCGACATGACTGCTTTTTCCTCTTGCCTGACACCAACATGACTTGATGTGGCATTTCCTAATGAACTTTCTGTATTTTGTTTAAGATAATTTACTTTTAAAATATTGCATAAAGTATTATTTATGTTGATGCCTGAGTTTTCTGGTGTTCCCTTAAGTGTAGCACACCAGGTAAATGGGCACCTCCTGGCCTCAACCCCCTGTCTGCATGGCCTGAATCAGTGGCAGGGCGGTTTGGAGAGTGGTTAAAGAGTCTACCTGGCATTTCTTTTCAGCCTCAAAACCGAAAATGAATTGTTGAATATTTCTTTAGATGACAACTATTTAAGCCAGAATGGCATTCAGATTTTATCATTTTCTTGGTCATAGCTAATGTTGTCTTCAGTACCAAGCAGACATTAAGTGGTTAGTGTCAATTCTGTATATCTTATGAGGGTTGCAAACAGTCCATGGGAGGACCCCGTGAGGACATTGGGAGATGCTCTCATTGAATGTGGGTGCCCAGTCCTTGCTGACGATGTCTGTAGAGCAGCCTCAGTCTCCTTGCCTAAGCTGCCTGGCTGATTGCACATGCTCAGCTATGAGCCCAGAAGTACTTCTTGCGCACATGTCATTGTCACTGGTGTGCTCATAGCAGCGGGCTGTGCAGGTGCCATTTCAGTAGCTGCTCTTTAAGAATTTGGCCTGTTGGCTTCTGCTGCTTCTGGAAGAGTGAACTATTTCATAATTATAAAATTGTCCTCCACACACATTGGACTGTTTCCTGGCAAATTCATCGAACCCGAAATTAAACAACATTTCCTGGTGAGAGATGGGAAAGTGGTTGAAAATATCACAGCAACCACGTTGCTCAACTTATAATAGTCCTTTACATCCAACATCTCAAGCTTTCATGGGTCTATTAACCAGCAAGATTAAAAGGGCAACATGGTGAGCTTGGAGGCCAGCCATATAAAATAAGAGGTCAGTGAGAGGCTGCCTGGCTCTGGCTTAAGTTTCAACTTTTATGTACTTTCTGACCTCAAATCTGGTCTTCCTCCTCCTGTATGTATTCTTTCAGGAGTTGACATTATCACCTATATCCAACCAAATGCTTCCAATTTAACCTCCTTAATGAACTGACTCCCCTGCTCCTGCTGCCAGAAGGATTTTATTAGAATGTTGACATGATCATGTCACTATACCTTTCCGAATCCTCTGCAAGCCTTTCTAGTCTAGAAGCTTAGGGTTAAGAACCCTAGTTTTGTTCTTCCCATCTCACTGTGCTCATGGCTCACTGTCCTCCTCACCTGATGACTTGCACAACTGCCTCAGCCCCTGGGCCTTTGCACACACCCTTCCCTCTGTCACACTCCAGGTTCATGTGTTAGGGTAATTGCCTCATTGTCAACCTTCTTAGAGCTGAGCAGCTGGTAAGGCCAGGTGGTAATGAGGTCTTAGGGTTTAGCATCTGAACTTGATTTATTGCCCTGATGTCAGTGGCATGCCACTCCCCTGCCTTCCAACATACCTGGTGGTCTCACTCCCCAAATAAAACCCCTGCATCTTGTGGTAGGTGGAGATGGAGACCAACTGCCAGTCTGGACAAACCAATGAGCAGCCAGGAGATCTTGATGGTTTCCAATCAATTCTCCTGTTCTTAGTCTCTTGCCTCCCTCCAGTCTTCAGTGACACCAGGGCCTCTAATTTCTGAATCTTTCTAAGGTTCTAGAGAGCAGATCATTATTTATCACTGATACCCCTCTTTTTAGAGGCACTTAAGATATAGCTTTCCCAGATTTGCTAACATTCTTGGACTGATTTCATTATACTTATCTGTAAAATGCTAAAAATGCCACATCATTTTCTATTCCATTAAAGGAGTTGAATGAGCTAACTCCTCAAGCGACTGCTAAGCCAAGGCTATATCTTATGATTAGTTAGGGAACATAGATCTGGAGAAAAGTGTAAGATTTTCCTTTTTTATTTTTATTTTTTTGTAGTTGACTGTGGTCAGAAGGCAAGCATGCATGCTGACTCAAGGATAAACACACATTAATATTTCTTTTTAGGTTGGAGTAAAAGGTTGATGAGTATGTATCCATGTTTTTTTAGAACTCCCCATTTTAGTAGACTTTTTGATTAAATGACCAATAATGATCACGTGGGCCATGTGTTGGATAAGAGAGTTTGTGAAGGGAAACAACTAGGGGTTGATGCTGGGGAAAAGCTGAAGGACCTACTTAGAGAGGCACCAGCTCTGTCACCCTCTGGCTGAAGGAGTAAGGGCATTACCTTTGTCCCCTCTGTGACTTGGTGGGTGATGGTGTTAGATTCAGGGACAGATGTTATTGGACCAATTAAATAGTTCAGAGCCCTTAAAAAAGACCAAGTTTTCATTATGCTTTCCAAGAGTGGGCCATAATTTTTATTTAAGTACACACAAGCCACAGGAATCTGAAATGTATTACAACTCAATGTATGTAACTGTTGTTTGGCGTATGGGCGATCACCCTGAATTGCTACTTGGGGAACCATGTGCGGTCACTGCTGGCAGCAGCCGGTACCGGGCAGCACTTTCCTGGCAAGTGCGACAGGACCTTAGAGCTATGATTTTTGGGGGGCAGGGAATGAGTAGATGTGCCCAGAGCCTGACTCTGAGGTCTGCCTTGGGACTCATTCGCACATTCTATGGGGCTCTGATACCCTAAGGCATGTAGTTGCCTTTGGTTAATTGTTATTACCACGTGTAAGAACTCTGGGTGAAACTGCCAAGTCTTTTACTAGAGCCAAAAATGGAAAAATCTTTCAAACACTAAATGAAGTTTAGTTTGGCATTCTAATAGGCCATTAGCCTGAAAATGTACACTTGGCCTTGCTGGTAGGTTTGACGAAAACAGCTATGCAGAGTTTATACAGTCTGCCCAATGAGGCCAGCCTCCTGTCCCACAGGCCCCCGAGAGCCTGAGATTTGCCAGAATTTTGGCTGCAGATCAGGTGCTCCTGCCCTGTGTCCTTGCTATAGGGGAAGGACTGGCTTACCTCGCATGAGCATTTGGCTCTGTTGGATATTACACTTGATCTTTACAAATCTCACTGCTTCCCAGAGCTATGCCAGCTCCACCTTACATGCCCTCCCATGACTTGGCCTCACTTCTGCCTCCTACTCCACAGTCTACACACAGGAGTTCAAAATGGACACTGCTGTCATTTCTCCTGTGATGGAGTCCCTGCTTGACAAGCCTGTGACCATGGAGGATTTGCCTGGTTTTGTTTGATTTGTTGCATAGCTCACACATATGCACTTTACCACAATTTCCAATGTGGCTAAATTTCATCCCATGTGGAAAGAAATGTACCGATCTTTGGTCATTCACAGTTGAGTTTGGAAGCAAGCTGATGTCACTGATGATGTGTGGGTTGAGCAGATTTATGTTACAAGTGTGTCTGGTAAGCCACACCATCAGGGGCACCAAACTGTAACCAAAACTTATCTACATCTCGAAGTGACTCAGATGATGCTGGTGCCATCTCGAGTTGGCTCTGTACGTGGAGGAGAAGGAGAGAGAGAAGGGAGAGTAGAGTGTGAGAGGTTGAGGTCTTGTAAATAGAGCAGACTGGGGCTGACAATTTGAGTAATAAAAAGGGAAGAATTCCAAGGAGACTAAATGGGTTATTCTAAAATTGATTTCAGGGACTTTGTACTAGTTAGCTCAGAGAGGAACTGAAGAAGGTAGATTGGGGCTAGACACACTGTTAGGGTCAAGTGTGTAGAGTCTGAGCCCTGATTGTGATGTGATGGTCACTTACTTTGAGACTCAATTCTGAGCCTCAGTTTCTTCAGTTGTCAGCACCATGAAGACTGAACAATCAACCCTCATGTTTGCTCACTGGAATTTTTAGGAGTCCATTTCGTAGTAGACTGAGACATCACTGCATGATCACAAAGACCATAGTTATGTCCTGGATGTAGTGAACTCACCAAGGTAACTGGAGGTCAGAGCTAGAATTGGCCAGTTGTGGGATGAAGGGGATCATTTTTTCATGGACCAGGATGAATAGAGCATGTGTGAGCAATATCAGAGATGATACCTTAGGAAGAAATTCAAATCAAAGCCGGGCAGGCCGCCCTAAGGGACAGAGTATGTTGTGCTTAACGTACCTTTCAAAATGTAGCCCAGAAACCGGTGAATAGACAGCACCTAGAGTGAACGCTAATGTGAACTGTGGACTATGATGATACTGATAACAGTGTAGGTTCATTGATAGTAACAAATGTACCACTTTGGTGGGGGATTTGGTAATGGGGGAGGCTGTGTGGGTTGAGCAGGGGTCTATGGGAAATCTCTGTACTTTTCCTCAATTTTGCTGCAAAATTAAAACTGTTTTAAAAAAGGGAAACCTTAATGAAAGTTAAAAATATACATTTACAGCCTCAGTAAGAGGGTACTATATGTAGATACTGTCTGAGCAATGAGGAATGGGCCATCACACTTGGATCTGGGCATTTGGCCTTTACTAATACAGAGTGTTGGTTTTCTTCTTTTTTGTAATCGTCATATGCTGGTGGCTCAAACGGGTTAGAGATTATTTGAGGCTATATGTGAACATATATCTAGGCCTCTTCTTCCTGATGTTGTATTTGTGTGTTTGATTTTAATAATTCCAAATATGATATTTTATATTCATCCCCACCAAGTTTAATCATCTTTTATTTGGATTATTATTCCAATTTCCCAAGATCTTCTTGAAACCGAGGTCTGTCTTCTAGTACATTATATATTTTCCTCAGCTTTCTGGTAAATGCAAACATGTTTGATGTGCTTTTATTGACAAAAAATGTTGAAAAGGTAAAGTGAGAAACAATTTCTGAAGAATTCCATTAGCTTTTTCTTTCCAGCTTAGTATCAGTCCATTAACCCAATCTCTGTGTAATTTCAATCACCCAGCTATTGATCATCCAAGCCAATATGCCCAATGTGATCTACTCCTACTAATGGCTAATGGCCATGCTGTCCAGTCCATGCCCTTACCTCCCATCCTGTTTACACTACATCCCTTATAAGGGAAACTCCTTAACCTAACCTCCTGCCCACATAGGTAGCCTGGCATTATATACTGTCACCATTGCCTGTGTAGTTCATCCTGACTCAAGAGCAGCAATCTTATCTATCACCATTGGCCAGGTCAACCCCCCCCAAAAAAACATCAAGAAACAACCACCAACCAACCAACCACCACCACCACCACCAACAACAAAAAAACCCCAAACTGTACCAATCATATTCTCTAATTTTGAAATCTGAGCTAGCAAAAATGAAAGACACTGTATAATTTGCAATAGATCTGAATGTAAAAGGATTTTACAAGGTTGAGTTGGGGCTGAGACAAGCCAAAGTTTGCCTCCCTTTAAAGAGAGCGAGTTGATGATGAAGCTTGAAAGGTTTTTTAGATCTTAGATTACTCTGAGAAAATTATGAAGACAATGGACTCTCTCCCTAGAGAAATGTACAAATGGACATATACATTTGTAACATTTTGCTTGCAGTTTCAGAATATTTATAATTCTGCTGCATCTTGGGGTAGTTAATCCTAGAAAAGAGCTGATAGATCTGGGCTGTACTAAGACAACGAAGAGGATGTGCAGAGAGAAATAGGGTGGAGAGAGACAGAGACCCTCACTTCCTGAGATCTCTAGGTCTGGTTCCTGTTCACCTGACCTTTCTAATAAAACCTCACTTTTATTGAAAAAAATTGAGTGAGTCTCTGTTCCTGCAACTAAAGGAGCCCGACTGAAATAGTCATCAGCCGCCCAGTCATGGAGGCCATAAACCCTAGAGTCACATCCTCAGTTGCAGACATTATTTTCTAAGGGCTTCATGATTCACCCATTGTCCTTCTTACTGGGCTGATATTCCAGAGGCAAACACATCTCTTATCTCCCTTATTTGCTTATAACCCAGTGATTTCTATACCTCTAGCCCAGATTGTCTTCTAAACTGTAGATGAGGTATCCAACCATCTGCTCAATATCTCTACCTGGTTGTCCTACACGTATTATATATGCACGAATATTGCATCTTCAAAATTCATAGTTTTCTTACCACACACACACACAAACACACACTCAGAAAGCAAAAATAAAACAAGTATGCAAAATTTCTCTTTTCTAAATATATTTTGTCTTTTTTGTCAACAGTACTCATTCTAAGAAGCCTAGGAAGCATCTCAACACCCTTCTCTCATTTGCCCTCACTGATGCCACCCTTGTCTTGCTGATTCTGTTCTCTGAAGAGTTTGCATATCTGTATGTTTCTTTTGCCCGACCACCAGTCCTTAATCTGCCATCCCCATCCGTCACCTGTATGAGATTGGTTGTAAAATAAAACTCATCTATCTCCCTGTCTCTAGTCCTGACAGCTCCAATCTACCCTCTAGTCGAAGCCACATAATCAGTCTAAGATACAAATCTAAGACATTCTCGGTTAAAACTCTTCGGTGGTGTCACATAATGTACGAGATAAAGTCCACATGTCCTACAGGGCAGAAGGGCCTCCAAGATGTAGCCTGTTTATTGCTGTCTAGCCTCATCTCCTGCCCCTCCCTGCCCATGCTCCAGCCAACTGACCATTTTGCACTTCTGGCCTAAACCCTCCAATTTCCTGTCCTGTCTCCTCCAGCTGGAGGGTTTTCACAGGTTCCTCTTCAGCTAAATTCCATTGGGGGGGAGGTTCTGAAAATACTTTGCATATATATAAAATTACTGATGTTTTCATGAAGAAATCAAGACACACCATGTGGTCAAACATCATAGAATTCTATTTAAAGATATATAATGTACTCGGGGCCCAGTGCACAAAAATTTGTGCACTCGGGGTGGAGGGAGTCCCTCAGTCCGGCCTGTGCCCTCTGACAGTCTGGGACCCCTCAGTGGATGTCCTATGATGGCCCCAGTCTGCCAGGCGCCTTTTGTGTGTGTGTGTGTGTGTGTGTGTGTGGCCACTGGGGACCTGCCCCCAGCCGCATCAGAGGCTCGGAGCAGTCCTCCTGCGTGTGTCTACCTGCTGGGGACCTGCCACCAGGCACACTGTGGAGGCTTAGAGCAGGCACCCCCTCTATGTTGATCTCTCAGACTCTTGCCCTCCCCTGCATGTTGTTTTCTTTTTTGAGCTGTGACCAGGGCTGGGTGCTGCCTGCCTCCCAAGCTTTCCTACTGCCCATCTTCCTCCAGCCACCAGAAAGCAGGGAAAACCCCGCCTCGTGGTCAGGCCAGCCTTTTCCTGCTCCCTGATCCTCAGAAGGGACTTGGGAAGCCACCAAGCAGGCCGCCAACTCTTTCCCACTCACCCGTCCCCTGCTGCCTTCCTTTCCCACTTCCCGGTGCCGCCAAGGGGTCTGGGGAGCTGCCAAGCAGGACCCCGGCCCCTGTAGCATTGCTTTCCCGCTCCCTGGTGTCCCACAAAGGGCCTGGGAAGCCCACCAAGCAGGCCACTGATCCCCCGCTGCCTCTTTCCCACTCCCCGGCCCGCCACCTTGCTTTTCCACTTCCTGGTGCCCTGCAAGGGGCCTGGGAAGCCCATCAAGCAGGCCACTGACCCCCTGCTGCCTCTTTCCCACTCCCCGATCCCCCTCCAAGTGCCTGGACAGCTGCCAAGCAGGCCACCAACCCCCTGCCACCTCTTACCCGCTCCCCGATGCCCCACAAAGGGCCTGGGAAGCCCACCAAGCAGGCCGCCAACCCCCTGCAACCTCTTACCTGCTCCCCAACGCCCTGCAAAGGGCCTGGAAAGCCCACCAAGCAGGCCGCCGACCCCCTGCCACCTCCTACCTGCTCCCCGGCCTGCCACCTTGCTTTCCCACTTCCTGGTGCCCTGGTGCCACTTCCAACTGCCATAGGCAGGCAGTTGCAACAGAACCCTTTGGTTTGTTCTAGTTCCGTGGCTGTTGGCCTCCATCTTGGCTGGGTTAATTTGCATACAGCCGCTCTGATTGGCTGGTGGTAATGGTCACATTTGCATGTTTCGCTTTTATTATAGAAGATTGAATATATCTAATGTTACCACCCAAGGTCTTTATTGTTCCAACAAATTGGACAACCTTGTCAAGCCTCCTTTCTGCCCCAGCGATATTTACCTTT
>PVJC01026568.1:0-23900 GCA_004026665.1 Murina feae
AAGTATTACAAAGAGTGTTAAATAAGTCTCCATTTCCCCCCCTTGACCTTCCCTCATCCTCCCCTACCCCCCAGTGTCTTGTGTCCATTGATTATGCTTACATGCATGCATACAAGTCCTTCAGTTGATCTCTTAACTCCCCCCAACCCTCCCGAGCCTTCCAGCTGTAGATTGACAATCTTTTCAATGCTGTACTGCCTCTGTATCTGTTTATGTTCATCAATTTATAATGGTCTTTATTATCCATAAATAAGTGAGATCATGTGGTATTTTTCTTTTATTGACTGGCTTATTTCACTTAGCATAATGCTCTCCAGTTCCATTCATGCTACTGCAAATGATAAGAATTCCTTCTTTTTTTTTTTTTTTACAGCAGCATAGTATTCCATTGTGTAGATGTACCATAGTTTTCTAACCCATTCATCTGCTGATGGGTGCTTAGGCTATTTCCAAATCTTAGCTATGGTAAATTGTGCTGCTATGAACATAAGGGTGCATATATCCTTTCTGATTGGTGTTTCTGGTTTCTTGGGATATATCCCCAGAAGTGGGATCGCAGGGTCAAATTGGAGTTCCATTTTTAATTTTTTGAGGAAACTCCATACTGTCCTTCATAGTGGCTGCACCAGTCTGCATTCCCACCAGCAGTGCACAAGTGTTCCTTTTTCTCCGCATCCTCGCCAGCACTTGTCGTTTGTTGATTTGTTGATAGCCATTCTGACAGGTGTGAGATGATACCTCATTGTTGTTTTGATTTGCATCTCTCGGATGAGTAGTGACTTTGAGCATGTTTTCATATGTCTCTTGGCTTTCTGAATGTCCTCTTTTAAAAAGTGTCTATTTAGGTCCTTTGCCCATTTTTTGATTGGATTGTTTATCTTCCTTTTGTTAAGTTGTATGAGTTCCCTATAAGTGTTGGTGTTTAAACGCTTATCAGAGATAACATTGGCAAATATGTTCTCCCATGTAGTGGGTTTTCTTATTGTTTTGCTGATGGTTTCTTTTGCTGTGCAGAAGCTTTTTATTTTGATGTAGTCCCATTTGTTTATCTTCTCTTTAGTTTTCAATACCCTAGGAGCTGTATTGGTGAAAAAATTGCTTAGGCATATGTCTGGTATTTTGTTGCCTTTAAATTACTCTAGTATTTTTATGGTTTCCCGTCTTACATTTAAGTCCTTTATCCATTTTGAGTTTATTTTTGTGTATGGTGTAAGTTGGTGGTCCAGTTTCATCTTTTTGCATGAATCTGTCCAGTTTCCTCAATACCATTTATTGAAGAGACTGTCTTGACTCAATTGTATGTTCTTACCTCCTTTGTCAAATATTAATTGAGCATATTGGTTTGGGTCAATTTCTGGGTTCTCTATTCTATTCCATTGATCTATATGTCTGTTCTTGTGCCAGTACCAGGCAGTTTTGAGCACTGTGGCTTTGTAATATAGCTTGATATCTGGTATGTAGATCCCACCTACTTTGTTCTTTCTCAGGATCACTGCAGCTATTCGGGGTCTTTTTTTATTCCAAATGAATTTTGGAGAGTTCATTCTAGGTCTGCGAAATATGCCGTTGGTATTTTAATGGGAAGTGCATTGAATTTATAGATTGCTTTGGATAGTATGGACATTTTAATGATGTTGATTCTACCAATCCATCAACATGGTATGTTCTTCCATCTGTTTATGTCTTCCTCTATCTCTTTTTTCAACATTCTGTATTTTTATGAGTAGAGGTCTTTTACCTCTTTAGTTAAGTTTATTCCTAGGTATCTTAATTTTTGTGGTGTGATGGTAAATGGGATTGCTTTTTTAGTCTCTCTTTCTATAAGTTCACTATTGGTGTATAGAAATGCCATAGATTTCTTAGCATTAATTTTGTATCCTGCTACATTGCTGAATTCATTTATTAAGTCTAATAGTTTTTTAATGGAGTCTTTAGGGTTTTTTATATACAATATCATGTCATCTGCAAATAAGGACAGTTTTACTTCTTCTTTTCCAATTTGGATGCCTTTTATTTCTTCTTCTTGTCTAATCGCTATGGCTAGTACTTCCAGTACTATGTTGAACAGGAGTGATGAGAGTGGGCATCCCTGTCTTGTTCCTGTTCTAAGGGGAAATGGTTTTAGTTTTTGCCCATTGAATATGATGTTGGCTGTGAGTTTGTCATATATGGCTTTTATTATGTTGATGTATAATCCTTCTATTCCCACCTTGCTGAGAGTTTTTATCAAAAATTGGTGTTGGATTTTGTCAAATGCTTTTTCTGCATCAATTGATATGACTATGTGGTTTTTATCTCTCAATGCATCATGTTTATTGATTTGCGAGTATTGTACCATCCTTTCATTCCTGGGATAAATCCTACTTGGTCATGGTGTATGATCTTTATGATGTACTGCTGGATCCGATTTGCTAGGATTTTGTTGAGAATTTTGGCATCTATGTTCATGAGGGATATTGGCCTGTAATTCTCTTTCATTGTGCTATCTTTGTCTGGTTTTGGTATTAGGGTAATGCTGGCTTCATAGAAAGAGGTTGGAAGTGTTCCTTCCTCTTGAATTTTTTGGAGTAGTCTCAGGAGGACAGGTTTTAGTTCTTCCTTGAATGTTTGGTAAAATTCTCCTGTGAAGCTGTCTGGCCCCAGGCTTTTATTTGCTGGAAGCTTTTTGATTACTGCTTCAATTTCTTCCATAACTATTGGCCTATTAAGATTTTTAGATTCTTCCTGATTGGGTTTTGGAACGTTGTATTTTTCTAGGAATATGTCCATTTCCTCGAGGTTGTCTAGTTTGTTGGAGTAGAGTTGTTTAGGGCTGTGTTTTTATTTTTTAAATTAGAGGCCCAGTGCATGAAAATTCGTGCACTTAGGAGAGGTCCCTCAGCCTGGTCTGTGCCCTCTCACAGTCCAGGACCCCTTGGGGGATGTCCACCTGCTAGCTTAGGCCCACTTCTCCAGGCCTAAGCCATCAGTCAGACATCCTTAGTGCTGCCAAAGAGTTGGGAGAGGCTCCCACCACCATCGCTGTGCTTGCAGCAGTCAACCCAGCTTGTGGCTGAGTGGAGCTCCCCCTGTGGGAGCGCACTGATCACCAGGGTGCAGCTCCTGTGTTGAGCATCTGCCCCTGGTGGTCAGTGTGCATCATAGCAACCAGTCATTCCTGGTTGTTCTCCTGTTAGGGTCAATTTGTATATTGTGCTTTTATTATATAGGATAACTGGTATACTGTAATATGTATCATAAAGTAATATAGTGCAACTTATGTTCTTTTTTTTTGACAGCATCCAGAACTATTTTTTTGTTTGTTTAGGAACTGATACTTTATTTTTAATGTTTTATTATGGAAAATTTGAAATAAATGCAAGTAGAAAGAATAATATAATGAACCCTATATGCCTATTACCCACATTCAACAATGATCAACTCATCCAAACTGAAACATCTAATTCCACTCACTTTCTCCTACAATATAGGAGAAAGCCAATCCCAGATATAGCATTCCAACCACAAATATTTCATTATGTGTCTCTAACAGATAAGGGCTATTTATAAATATAAACACAATGCTAATGCCACACTGAAGAAGTAAACAATTTCTTAAATCAGCTGTTATCTAGTTTAAATATTATTTGTTTCAGTGCCCTATTAAGATACAGACATTTCAATTGGTTAATGTATCTTTTAAGTTTCTTTACCCTATAGCATCCCCCTCTATTTTTTTTCTCTCCATCCTTGCAATTTGTTTGTTAAAAAGACCTACCTTTTTATCTGCTGCATAACTATTCTCCAATGGTTTATTTTCTCATTCTCCTATTGGGGGGCATTTTGATTGTGCTCAAACTCCTACTGTCAGATATAAGTTCCAGTGAACATGCCATCCGTTCTCCAGGGTAGCTGCAAAGAAGTAGATATGCAAAGTTGAAGAGTGGCCGGGCCACATTATAGTTGACTGAACCATATAAAATTTGCACAGGTCAAAGATGGTTGAATATTGGCAATTTCATATGGTTCAACCTAATATATTGAGATTGCCACCTTTCCTTTAAACATACTGTATCGATTTACCCTCTTCCACTTATAAGTGTACCCATTTCCCTAGCCTATCACCACAGTTAAAATAACCAGTGTTTAAAATCTTCTGTGAGTCTGATAGGCAAAGAATGGCTTTTATTGTGCTTGTCAAAGATGCTCAGGAGCCACGTGTCAGGTACAGTCTGGGATTCTTTTTCTCCAAGAGTCAGGTCCCCAGGGCATGGACCCACACAAGAAGGGCACTATTGCTGCCAGGCTGTGCCCAGATTAAGGGAGTGATCCACCGGGGGGGGGGGGAGCTGCAGGCAGAGAGTGCATAGGTTATGTTTTCAGGTGGATTCTCCTTCTCACTCCTGCCCTGAGCTGTGACCCCAAAGGGTGCACATATCTGGTTGAAATATGAATTCATTCAGCTGAAGCCAGTTGGCTCATAGCTTGTGGCTAGGAAGTAATCTCACCCGTCCCCTTACCCCTGTTAAGGCACCTGCTTTGGCTGGTGAAGAGAGATGACAGGCTATAAACTGGAAGGACACCTGGGCACTGCAATGACTGTATCCCTGCTGTATCCCCAGGCTGCCATTCTGTGTCTAAGAAATTTCTAGCACCTGTTTCCCTAGTTAAGCGACACAATGGGGAGGGAGAGGCATGGCGATTGCAGGTGTGAGCAGGGAAGGCTATGCAAACTGGTAGATGGAACACTGGACTGAAAGTCGGGAGACCTAGTTTCAGGCCCTATTTTGTTCCTCAGAGCATTGTGACCAGGCCACTCTCCCCATCAATCTACGCTATAGTTGTCTGGAAAAGGGGCCATGAGGGCCTGCACACCCGGGCCTCCCAATGCCTGACTCTTTCCCCACCCAGTGACTCAAGTCTGTGAAGGCCTTTGGAAAGCGGCTGTGTGCTCTGCAACAGCAAAACTCAGTGTGCAAAACCCACAGATTCTGCACACCAGAGGAATGCCCCCTTTCCTGGTAATTATTCAGTAATTATTCACATAAGAAGGATTTCCTTTGTTATGTTTCATATATTTGTCACAGTTGATGGCCTTTTAATAGTGGCATTGAGTGTGTGTACAGAAAGGTTATTCATTTTAAGATTTCTGGGCCTTAATTGTTATTTGTTTTGCTTGGTTCCAGTGCGCCATGAATTAGTGATAGCCACAGAGCGTATTTGTCTTGGCAGCATGGCGTATTGTCTGCAGCGAGTGCTGTTTGGCCTGGCACCAGCCTGGATTTCCCCATCTGTTTCTGATGTTTACATTGTTAAAGATACGATAGACACGGAGGACACGGCCACATGCAGAGAGGGAACTTTTTTCCACTCCAGTGCATCAAACAAGGTCTGAGCCTGTAATAAGCACAGCCCTAAATTACACTTGAGCCTGAAAATGGCCAGCCCCAGCCCCAGCCCCGGGGAGGGCATTGATTGCTGGGCCCGGGGGTATTCAGTCCCAGGAATGCTTGTAGCTGGCTCAACAGCTCAATCCTGAGAAACTCATTTTTGCCTTGTATTTGAAAAGGGAGAACTGCACAAACTGCATTCTAAATGGTACTCCTGGGAGCCCCTGAAAGCCAAGCATGGAGAGGATGAGGTGATCAGTCCCCAAATAATCCTGATGCTGTGTCCTGGGCCAAATGCATCCCAGAGGTCAGTAACTTGCGAGGCATGGGTGCTTTCTGTCAGCTCTGTGGTCCTAACTTCCAGAGCAATTCTCCCACATCCACTCTGCCTCCCACCCTTCCATTTAGTCTCCCCATTAGCCAGAGTGATCTCAAAATTGAGATCTGACCCTGCCACGCTCCTTCTTTAAACCCATTGCTGCTTCCCATTGCTCTTTGGAAAAAGATAAAACTCCACTTGTGGCGTACAAGCCCCTGCCTGCCTTTCAACCCTGTGTCACACCATGTCCCTCCTCAGGCTTGTTTTCCCAGTCACTCTAGCTTTCTGCTCCTTTCACTGTATGCTCTGGGATGCTTTCTGTTACCAGGTCTCTGCGCATACTTATTGCCTTTTACAGTTGCATTTTTACATTTGTGAGTGTAATTATTTGATTAACATTTGTTTCCTTTACACTGTTAGACTAAAAATAGTTTACTGTTTTTGTTCACGGTTGTATCTCTACCCTTAGCATGGTACTTGACACTCAGTAACATTTGTTAAATAAAGGAATGAAGGAAGGAAGGATGACATACTGTGGTCAACATTTGCATACTTACTTTACAGGAGCATATCCAGTTTGTCATACTAACTAGTAACTTCTAATGTTTAATAAGAGAAACTATTACATGGGCCACCCTGTTGTCTGCATTTTAAAAAATCAAAATCTTAATATTCTAAAGAGAATAAAGATTTGCTCCATAAAAAAGCTTCCATTAAACTTTAAGAATTAGTTCTAATAAAATGATGAATGGCTTTTCACTCCATTAACTAATGATCACTAATTTTAATTCATATGTCTGACATCTGTTCCTGACCTTTGTCCTTTCAAGTGTAACTAAAATAATTTCAAGACATTTATTGGAAAGAATATATGCACCCATATGTTTATTGCAGCATCCTATTTAATAAAAGAGTAATATGCAAATTAGGCATCACTCCATCACAAATATGGCTGCCCCCATGGCCACAAGATGCCAGTGCCTATAACCACATCCTATCTAATAAAAATAATATGCAAATTAGGCATCGCTCCATCACAAAGATGGCTTCCTCATAGCACAAGATGGCCGCCCCCATAGCCAAAAGATGGAGGCGCCCATAGCCACAAGATGGTGGAGCCCAGTCCAGCTCAGCCCTGCCACTGAAGTGGTCAGGACTGTTAGCCAGGCAGGTGGCGGGGGAGGCGGGGTGGGCCCCCGAGTGGCAGAACAGGCGATCAGAGCCAGCTAGGAGTCTCCTTCCCAGGCCAGAGGCCTTCACCAGAGGCCTCAGGCATGGGCAAGGGCGGAGCTGGTGGTCATAGGGGACAGGGGTGGAGCCGGTCAGAGAGTATGAGGGTGCCCTACACAGGCATAAGACCTGGGCCAGAGGCCTCAGGCCTAGGCAGGGGCAAGGCCAGAGATCACAGGGGCCTGGGCTCTGCAGAACCAGTGATTGGAGGGGCAGGGGCAGAGCCGTGATTGTAAGGATATGGGCACTGGTGGAGCCAGCAAAGCAAGGATCTTGGGTCCACTGCCAAGGCCTGTAGCCTTGGCCAGTGGCTGTAGTGAGGCAGGGGTAGAGGCCACGATTTCAGGGCCTGGGCACGATCAGAGCCAGTATTTGCAGAGGCCTGGGCTCTGTGCAGCCTGCGATCACAAGGGCTTAGGGATCTTCTGCCCAGGCCTGCATCCTTGGCCAGAGGTTACAGGTCTGGGCAGGGATGGAGCTGGGATTGGAGGGGCAGGGGTAGAGCCAGTGATTAGAGTGAACTACAAAGGAAATACCTTTTCTTACCGCTCATTGGTTAAGCTCCCTGTATGCCACTGGTAATATTCTTAGAAACTTAAATAATAAGAATCCAAAAAGGCAATCTGGGGTTTTTCCACCACACTCCTGGAGAAAAAAATGAAGGTCCACTGCTGGAGGGCTAAGAAATGTCATATCCTGCCCTAGCTGGTGTGGCTCAGTGCATAATGCCTCAGCCTGCTGACTGCAGGGTGTGGGTTCAATTCTGACCAAGGGCATGTACCTAGGTTGCAGGCTCCTCCCTGGCTGGAGCCCAGGTCAGGGCCTATGCAGGAGGCAACCAATCAAAGTGTTCCTCTCACTTTGATGTTTCTCTCTGTTTTTCCCTTCTCTTCCACATTCTCTAAAAATCAATGGAAATATATTCTCAGATGAGAAGAAAGAAAGAAAGAAAGAAAGAAAGAAAGAAAGAAAGAAAGAAAGAAAGAAAGAAAGAAAGATCATATCCTATGAAAGATACATCTTCAAAATGCCTAAAGAAAGTTGTCATTTTTTCATGGTGAAGGGACTGGAGTCTGTGTTGATGAAAACACCTTGGTGGCTACAGTGACTGGCAGTGGCTGCAGCAGTGGGGTTATGGGGCTGGTGGCTGCCCCTGATCAGCCTGGTTGCCTTCCACAAAGGGAGGCCAGACTACGGCTTAAGCCTGCTCCCCACTAGGATCAGGGAGTGGGCCTTAGCCATGAGTAGGACACCCCCTGAGGGCTCCCAATATGTAAGAGGGGGTAGGCTGGGCTGAGGAGTCCCTCCCCTCACCACCCCCCCCCCCGCCACCAGTCATGAATTTCGTGCACTGAGTCACTAGTTACTTGTAATAGCCAAGATCTGGAAGCAGCCCAAGTGCCCATCAGTAGATGAGTGGATAAAAAAGCTGTGGTACAGTTGTACCATGGAATACTACTCAGCTGTAAAAAAGAAGGAAAGCTTACCTTTTGTCACAGCTTGGATGGACCTTAGTATTATGCTAAGTAAAATAAGTTAGAGAAAGACAAAGTACCTTATGACATCACTTATATATGGAATCTAATGAATAAAATAGACTAACAAACAAAATAGAGACAGACTCAGATATAGGGAACAGACTGACAGCTGTCAGAGGGAAGGGAGTTTGGGGGCCCAGGTGGAAAAAGTGAAAGGGACTAAGCAGAGAAAAAAAAGGGATTAAGCATAGACACAGACAACAGTATGGTGATTATCAGAGGGAAAAGGGGTGGAGTGGAGAGAGGTAGAAGTGGGTAAAGGGGCAATAAATAGTGATGGAAGAAGATGACTTGAGGTGGTGAACACACAATATAATATACAGATGATGTATTATAGAGTTATATACCCCAAAACTATATAATTTTATTGACCAATGTCACCTAAATTCAATAAAAATTAAAAAATAATTGTAAATATACAATGCTTCTGTGGCCTGTTGGCTTTTTGGGCCATATTAGTTTTAAGTATCCACTCAGAAGGTGGTGAGATTTCAAGGAGCTGAAAAAGTCTTCATTTTCACTCTCATGCCCCAAAAGAATCTAATAAAATATGCCTGAGATTCCTGTAAGACACAAATGTTTTCTCTCACAATTAGAAGGGGCTATAAATTTAAATGTTTTTGGAAGAGGAGATGATTGAATTCCCGCTAAAGTGTGAATGACTGACACAAGGTCATTTCCCGAGAGAGTTTTGGTATATCAAGGGTTCTATGTGCCTAGAATAAGGAAAAGTATGCAGAAAGGGGAAGCCTAACAATAATGCTCTGTTGCCTGGACATTTCCAGAATGCGTAGGTTTCGTACCTTATTAAGCCCTGTAGCAGGTGGCGCGTGAAAGGGTTTAGCACTCAGAAACTTGTGGCAAGTCTGTCCCAAGGCTCAGCGCTAGAATTAATCATGGAAAACCCATGGAGGGTGACCTTCTCCATGTCTGCAAGAGTCCCCATCCCTGGCATGCAAGAGAAGCTGGCCTCCATAAACCAGGTCAGAAAACACTGCAAAGCCACTCCCTTATTAAACCTCTCATATCTCTTTCTGGGAGAAAACAAACTTTATTGTGGATGAAATAAATTTTTTTTATTTCCATATAATCCACATAATACATTTGAGAAAATCTCCGCAAGTGAAGTGTTTCCTATATACCTGGGCCTAACTAGTTGGACAATTTTATTGTCATAGGGCCCATGATCTCAGAAACGAGGTTTTATCCGGAGGCTATTCTACTTTTGTAACCACATCAAATTGGTGGAACACATGAGCTGATGATGATTTCGTTTCTCAGATCTGTCGTGTTTGTGAAGCCAATTTCTGCTCTTGACACAGGTTCAGCCATGATCTTGCTACGTCTGGGGAAAGAATCTTCTTCCCGCTTTCCCTTCCTACTTTGTTTCCTTCCTCTTTCTCAATCTCTCTGTCTTTCTCTCATAAAACTTCTCACCAAAGGAAGGACCTCAGAGTTTTCTGGCAATCTGCTCTCCCCTTGGAAGCTAGGGGAGTAGGTACTGGCCATGCTTATTCTGGGAAGAGAGAGCAGAACATTCCCCATCTAATGTCCCATCTTCTCTCCATTCTCCTGCTTTTATGGGTGGTGGCGTGGGTGGGTGGGAGAAATTGCTGCCCTGGTTTCAGGCCACACAAAGAGATGATTGTGATGTTGTAGTAACTGTCGTAGGTAAGAGTTAAGAAGCCATCAGCATCTTTCCTGTTTTCTCCTGGGGCCTCTTTCCCTGTTGAATACAGCAAAGCTGTAACTTTCCTTGACTTAAAGTGGCTAATTCCAAGTTAGTGACTTAGTTGTTATAATCTTCCAAGATGTGACCCTCTCTATCAATTAGCTTGCAAGTCTTTAATCTAAATGTTTAGAATATTACCTTGGAACATATCTCGGCATGCTACATTCAACAGAAAGATCAATCATTTCTGGCCTTAAAATTGACTGAATTGGATCTGTTTTCAAATTCTCCTATAATGTCTATACTGTATTAGATGAAGCATACCTTTTATAGTTGGTTGGGAGAAATAAAATTCTATATGTAGAAAGTTGTATGGCTAGGTGGAGGAAAAAACCTGTATTTTCCTTTGTAAAAACATATTCCAGTGTACTTAGCTGTATGTTCTAGAAACAGGCAAATAGTTTCCCCAAAGTAAATAATTCCATAAGAGGGCTAGTTGGGGGAAAATGCCAACTCCTAGAAGTAACCATTGTTACTATTCTTCCAGATGGTTTTCTATGCAAGTATTTTTATGGTTTTCAAAAGGCATCTCATAATACACACATATTATCTTTTTTTTTTGAAAAATCCATACAAAATTTTTTAGTACATCATAAAAGGCTTACATTTCTTTCTTTTTATTACTTAATTTTTTTCCAGTTACAGATTACATTCAGTATTATTTTGTTATACATATTATCTTGTTAGTTGCTTTTTTCACTTAACAATAATCTGTGGATATGTTTCCATAACAGTATATAAAAATCTACACCTTACATCTTATTTTTAAATGGCTGCATAGAGTCTAGTTGCATATTAATTTACTTAACAGTCTTCTGTAGAGGTTGTTTTCTATTTTTCACTGTTATAAATAACTGAGGGATAAACATAATTTTTACATCTTTTTAAAATTTGGTCAATAATTTTCATAGAATGAGTCTTAAAATCCCAGGGCCAAAGATACCCACCTATCATACATGAATATATGCCTGTTATACAAATTCAAAGAAAATACTCCTCCAATCCTAGCCCCTCTCCTCCTCATAGTTAGTGTAGTATATATTTGCATGTATTTTGTTAAGCTAGGGTTTCACTAAAGATTAGTGAGACACAGGAAGGATAATGTCCATTAAAAAACAACAGCCACAACTCCTATTAGGCATTTTTCTTCTGATTCCTCTTCTGTTCCTCCTGTCCTTCCCTCGGATATTACTCAGCTATTCCTTTCAGTCTCTACCTGGGTGCTAACCTGTCCTTTAATCATTCAACAAACACTCATACAGTGCTACCTATTCTAAGTTGTAGGTGGAGAAAGAGAAAGAGTTAATAAAGAAACAAAGTGAATATTGAGATCTTCTTATATATTCCAGAACTCCTGTTATATTGTTTTAGTTATTGTAGCTTTAGAGTACACTTTAATATTAGGCATTAGAACTGTTATTAAGAGTTAAGAAGCCATCAGCATCTTTCCTGTTTTTCTTAGAACTGTTATTAAGGATTTCAAACAGAGATACAGGACCACGATCAGGAGAAAGGGGGGAGCTAGAGGGATCTACTGGAAGGCCTAGTGAACTCTCTTCTGATTGGTACATATTTTGGCACCGAGTAAACTTACCCAACTTCCCAGGAGAGAGCAATGCTTACTCCATGTAGGAGAAGCATGTTTAGTCAAAGCAATTTGCTCTCCTCTCATGTCTAAAAAGAATTGAGTGAAAGCAGCCTGTCTATGCAGCTGAAATGATAAGTCCCTGGAAGGAGGACTTTAGCTAGGATAATAATCACATTGAATTCTAATGCTGAGGAGTGCAGTCCATTGATGTGAGATTGATCACGATGAGGAGAAAAATCATCAAATCACTCAAGCCATGGCTAACTTGGTTCCCTTGAATATCGCCCAAATATGAAATGCTCCCATTTCTTAAGCAGCTTTTTAAAAAATTTGATTCTTAACAAGTTCTATTTCCTTTTCAAATTGAAATAAATATTGACTTTTGATTGTTGTTATTGATGAATAATTTGTGATATAGAGTCTTGCCATTTTTGAGTTTTAACTTACTATTGTACCTTCTTGCCTCAGTAGAATTTAATTTCAGAAAGTCAAAGGACACAATTTTGTTGAACAATTTTCATTTTACAATGATAGCATAGTAGTAAATGAGGACATTAGAATAAACATCATGAAGACGTGGCTGTGAGCATCAATAGTGTTTTTTTAAATAGCTATTAGAGTTATTGAGCTTTCCATTTTACAATACAAGTTGTGATTATACTGGAGTGAGCAGAAAAAAGGAGGCTCAGTTAATATGGATTAGTTTTTGATGCATTAAGGAGACATATTAGATTTGGAATCCAAGATTTTGGATTTAGATCTAGCCCTACTAGCTGTATTTCCTCAGTATGCCATTTCTCTTGTGTGAATCTCAGTTGTATTGTTAGTAAAATAGGGAGAATAAGACTTGCCTTATTCTTCTAAGAAATGCATGAAAAGCCAATTTGTAAAAGGCAAAGCATGATCCATCTTGTTCAAGATACTATTCAGAGATTACACTTATAAAAACCCAAGCAAATATCCAGATTACAAAACATTAGTCAAATTCCTTCTGAGTAGTACTGAATCCAGTAATTAATTTTTGGACCTGATTAATATAGTCCCAATTCATAATATTTTATCATTTGTAGAGATAGTCATCTCATGAGTGAATCCAGACTTTTCTCTGAATTTATTCATTTGTTTTTCCTAAGAACAATCAGTTGCCATTTGGTACCTGGGCATGGGAGACCCAATAGTATAGATCAATGGTTCCTAAACCTATACCTCCATCAGTCTCACAGGGAACCTTTGAGAAATGCTAATTGTAAGTTCTCACTGCACATCTCCTGAATCAGAATCCTCAGAGGCCAAGGCCTCCAGGTCTATGTTTCTAACCAGCTCCCCAGTGCTTCAGATATGTAGCCGGATGTAGGGTTACACCCGGTGGAAGGAACCAGGAGACAAAGATTCTATTTCTGGACCTGTCAGGTACTAGTTGAGTCTCACTGTCCCTCACTTCTGTCATTAGTAAAGTATTTTTAAGCTATGATTAAAAAAAAAAAATCCAAGAGCATGACCCAGTGATCCTACTACTTGGAATACATCCTAAAAACCCCAAAACACCAATCAGAAAGAATATATGCACCCTATGTCCATAGTAGCATTATTTACAATAGCTGAGATTTGGAAATAACCCAAGTACCCATCAGTAGATGAATGGATAAAAAAGCTATGAGACATTTACACTATGAAATACTATGCAGCTGTACAAAAAAGAGGGATCTCTTACCCTTTGGGACAGCATGGATGGACATGGAAAATATTATGCTAAGTGAAATAAGCCCAACTGCGAAAGACAAATATCACATGATCTCACTTATTTGTGGAATCTAATGAACAAAATGAACTAACCAACAAAACAAGACCTAAAGCATGGAGGCATGAAACAGACTGACATACCTTGATATGGGGTTGGGGGATGAGAAGAGATAAACCAAAGAACTTATATACTTATATACACAGCCCATGGATGTGGGCAATAGGGTGGTCAAGATCTGGAGGAGTGTGTAGGGACTGGAAGGAGTAGGAGGAAGGGGAGGGATGGGAGATATCTATAATACTATAAGCAATAAAAATATATTTAAAAACAAAACAAACAAAAACAAAAAAGCAAACCCAAGAGCAGAAGAGCTTCAGATCTGTAAATAATGAAATGTTTAAAGCAATCTAAAGATTTAAACTGTCCTGAGAAGCCCTCATTGTTTTTGTTTAATATTCTGGATTCTGGAAGCTCTGTCTGAAACGAACTCTATGGATAAAGAAGTATGAACACACTGAGCCTCTGTGACCTTTACATTACCTCCTAGCTCTGACAATCTCGGGCTCTTAGTCACAGTTAAAATACTCTCAGAGAAGGTGGTAAAAACTTCTTTCTTTTGTTTCATGTTCTGGTTATTAAAAGTCAGCACAAATCTCAGCAACGCTGAGCAACTAGCTTTGAGAATAATTTGGATCTTCAAAGAATAGTACTTTGCCTCCTTGAAAGACTTGTGTTAAAGCAATTAAATGTTATTTGAAGGAAAGAAAAAGTGCAAGCTGATACTGAATAACAGGAATAGTGTTAAAAAGCACAACAGTCCTTACCCTGGGATCAAAGCCAGGCAGAGGCAGAGCGATCGTGTGCAGAGGGTGTGCAGGGGATAAGGGGAGAGAGGAAGAAAGGGAGGCGTTAGAATGCTTCCGGCTCAATTAAAGATGCGAATGTGCAATTTGGGGATAGTCTTCTGAATTCTGAACAATAGTTGGCAACAGAAACATGAATGGCCCCATGAGAGCTCACAATGTAAGAAATACTGCATTATGCATCTCTGTTCAGACAAGGGGACCAAATAAAGGAACAAAACAAACAACTGGACATGATTGTTCTTTATTCAAGGGAGCCGCAGACCGTTCAGCATATGGGGTGTGAGATTCCAGAACGCATAGGAGAGCTCATTTGGAGTGACTGTTCTTATTCCAGAGACCTGGGGGCCAGAGGAGAATGGGTCTGCCAGAAATTGCACTCTCCCTTTTTGATACAGAACAGTATTTCTCAGCTTCGTGTCCCCCAAGTTATTCACCAAACTTGGCTCCAGTATACATTTATTGTTTCCAAAGCCCAAACCTCTCCCACAAAGGACAAAGATATGCCATTACTGGAAACAGTTTGAAAATACGCTACAGACTCGAGAGAATCCACCAAGAAGAAGGTGTAAAAGTCTTTTGAGTAACATTGGGAATGAGTGCCGAGTCCCCACATATCAGTGGGGCATGTGATGCTGGTGCTTTTATTTCCCTGGTGGTGGAGCTGTGAGAGAACAGGGAAGATTGGGCTGTGGCATGTGGGGCCTATGAGAGGGAACCACATCACATGCTTAGATACAAGAGCTCATGGAGCACCATGCTCTGTGGGAACAGAGAGAAGAAACAGGGCGTAGGCATTACAAAAATCTAACTTTCCCAGTTTGTGTGCACATGGTTCTGGGTCATGTTACAAGGGGCAGAAAGAGAAATTCTCAGGCCAAATACATTGGGGAACAAGTTTTTTTATTGCAGGACTTTTCATAACCGTTGGTATTCTAGGAAAGGAATATTGTATGCAGCGTTTTCCAAGTGTATCTGCTCATGGAAACATTTATTTGCATGGCATCTCTTGGGACTAATGTTCTGTGGAACACACATCACAAAGAAAAGAAACAGGGTCAAAAAATCTTAAGGACCTTGGAGTCTGTTTCCTCGTATTAGAAATGAAATTATAGATCCTGGGAGAAAACAAGGTTTTTCCCAGGATTGCACAGATGGTTTTTGGCTCACATTGGATGAGAAACCGGGGTATCACGTAGAAAGTAACAGTCATGGAAATCCCAGAGTATCGCTTTCTACTACATCACATGCACTTGCATTGCCCCTTTGTACTGGGGCTCGCAGCTATTCTACAGTAAAGCTGAGATCAGGAAGGACAGGTAATCAGGGGTCAGATTTTGGAAGGATTTAAATGCCAGATATTTTGGGTTGCGTGTTCTATTTCCATCTTCTATACTTATCACAGTATATTATCACTGTCTCCAGTGGCAGGCTATGTTACTTTGCTCACAGTTCTTGCTGTTTTCTCACATCTGCTATGGTGGGTGGAGTCCATTTTGCTGTCTCATTGATGTTGGGGTTGGCCATGTGTTATGGGCTGAATTATGTGCCCCATTTATATGTTGATGTCCTAACACCCTTGTACCGCAGAATGTGACTGAATTTGGAGATAGGGCCTTCAAGGAGGTAATTAAGTTAAAAGAGGTCACTAGGGTAATTAAGTTAAAATAAGATTACTAAACTAATATGACTGGTGCCATATTATGACATCTACAAGCTAGGGAGGGAGGCCTCAGAAGAAACCAATTCTGCTCATATCTTGATCTTGGACCTCTAGCTTCCAGAACTGTGAGACAATCAATTTTGTTATTTAAGCCACCCATTTTGTGATACTTTGTTTCAGCAGCCTTAGTAAATGAATATGATGTCTAAGATAGTGTTCATGATTGGTAGGTGGCTGTCATCCAGGAGTCATCAGGAACCCAGGCCTTTCCCATCTTGTGGCTCTGCTATTTTCAGTACATGGCTTCCAAGGTCACTGTGCCTGTCTACAAAAAGATGGTAGAGGGAAAAGCATGGAGAAATGCAAGTAAATGATTTTATATGCTACATCTGAACATGGTGTACACCACTTCCACTCACATTCCATTGGTTAGAACTCAGTCACATGGGCATACCTAACACAAAGGATGCTGGGAACTTTAGTCTAGCTGGTAGAAGAGGACATGGATTTGAAGATTAGCTGGTTGGTCTTGGCCATATCTCTTAATTACACTGTGGGATAGTTAACATGAGAAAGAGGAAATAATTTATCTCAGATCACACTTGAATGAGGTGAGGATTTGTCCTGTTTCTCAGATAAACAACCACACAGGGAGTGTGTCTCCTCCTTAATAAAAAAAATCACTTTCCTATTCTGTGGGTGCCCTGATTGAAAAATTGCACTGATTCCTACACCCAAAGAAGCTAATGGCACCTCTCTTCCTGACTGGTATTTATTTGGTGACAACTGATGGAGACTAAATCTGCTGGAAATGAGTTAAGTATTAGCTGGAGGAACAACCTAGACCCACACTTAGAAACACGGATTATTACTATTAATGTCAGTGGCTTGGTTTAACTTTCTTTGTAAAATAAAACCCCAAATTTGATAGTAGCTCATACTTTAATATGATAGTGGTGTTTCGACTCCCTTGCTTTTCTCTTTATCCTGGAAAATGCTGAGTCTAACTCAGCCCTGTTTAAGCCTGAGACAATTTAAGGATGCTTATTTTCCTTCCCATTTTAGGCAAAGAGGTGAATTTCATTGGATTATCATCAAATCAGCTCTTATGGGGAGCATTTGTTCTAAGCCCAGGGGTAGCCCTCCAGTTTCCCTATCCCTGACATTTACAACACTCATCTTTGTTTTCTGCTGTTCAATTCTCCCGAGTGTCTCTTATCTCCCAGGAACACTCGCCTTGTTCAAGTGCTATTGTGTTGGTAGAAAATAGGTTTGAATTCTCTTACGGTGAAACATTTCCCTCATTTACTTTTCATTCACTCAACAAACATTTGTCAAATTCCTTCTAGTGCCAGGCCCCCAAAGTAGCAAAACGAATAGGACAGTCCCTGCCCTCCAAAACCCAGTGTCCAGTGGGGTTGGTCCCATTGTTACAGAAACTTGTACTGTGTATTGTGGGAAGTCTGGTTATCTTATCCTAGGTTCCAGGGGGCAGTTTAATGCTCTGAATGAAAAGACTGGACCTAATTTTGATGTGCTTACATTCTCCATAATTCTAAAAGATGATGCTTTTCTAGATATATGCATAAATATAAATGATTTCCCTTATTAGTATAAAAGGTAGTTAAAGAGAAAATGAAAGTGGTATTTCTGGGAAATAGCACATTACTCAAAATTGACATGGAGTGAATCATTGACTTCTACTTTAGTGGATAGCAGCTCTCTATTAAATAAATTATTAAATGTATTAGGGAAGAGTGTGATGGGAAATAGTCTATATTCTGCTCTTTCCTTTTTAAAAAAATATGTTTTACTGATTTTTTACAGAGAGGAAGGGAGAGGGATAGAGAGTTAGAAACATCGATGAGAGAGAAACATTGATCAGCTGCCTCCTGCACAATGTGCCCCAACCAAGGTACATGCCCTTGACCGGAATCAAACCTGGGACCTTTCATTCCATAGGCCAACGCTCTATCCACTGAGCCAAACCTCTCAGGGCACTGCCTTTTTCCTTTTGTTCTTCCTTCCCTCACTGCCTCTTTTATCTCTCTCCTTTTATCCCCCTTCCTTCATTTTTTTTCTTTGCTAATTTAACACTACTGAAAAGTTGTCATAGTCACCTGAATCTATGTCCAGAATTTTCCAGTATAGACCCACATTTCATTCTTGTAAAATAAGATGCTTTGTTAAATATTTACACTTGATTTGATTTCTATATCCTTGTAAAACATCTCATACAGAAGAATCCACAATATGAGAATGACAACAACAAACCCGCATAGGCCTTTAATTTCTTTCTCTGGCTTGGACAACATGGCCACTTGGTATGTTTAGGGTTCAGGGAGAGGCCCTAACAGTTACTATGTGGGGACACACAGGTGACCAGGGCTCAGTCCCCGTTTGGATTTGACGGGAGAGATAAGGTGGAAACCTGTCTGCCACAAAGGCACAGCAAAGGCCTTGGTGAGTGCACTTCACACCTCCATCGGCTTTTCCCAGCCAGTCTTTCAGGAAGTGTGTGAAAAGTGAGAAATTATTTCATCCCCTTGACTTTATCCCTGCACATTTATGTTCAAAACAATCCTCTGGACAATATGTTTCTCAAGAATTGGCTTTTGGCTGATTTGATAAAATCCATGTCACTCAGCTCGTTGGGAGAATTTCTGACTTCCTCTGTTGAATATTGTGGGGGTCAGCAAACTATGGCCATCTGTTTTTGAGGTGCCTGTGGGCTAAGAAGGAATATTACATCTTTAAATGGTTAAAAGAATCAAAAGAAGAATGTTTCATGACTTGAGAACATTTTATGAAATTCATATTTTCGTGTCCACAAATAAAGTTTTATTGGAACACAGCCATGCTCATTAATTGATGTATTGTTTGCGGCTGCTTTTGCTACAATGGCAGAGTTGAGTAGTTGCGATTGAGACCATATGGCCCAGAAATAAAGCTGGAAATATTTATTATCTTGTCCTTAAAGAAGGCTGCTAACCCTCTGATATATTGTTTTATTTGCTAGCGGAGAAAGAAGTTTTTTTTTTTTTAAAGGCATCTTAACACCTGGCCCCATATCTTTTCTAGAGAAGAAATTGCCTTTGTTTAGAAAAATCCTCTGATGGACCACTTGGATGTGAAAGGTCAGAACCCATGGTGGGTTCGGGGCAGTACCCGCTTGCTCTGCATAAACATGAAGGACCTTGTCCCTGTCCCTCCTTGTCCTGATAGAGACAGAATGGTCATTGTAGTAAAACATATTCAGGTGAAAGTCCTAGCTTTGGGTGAGTTTGCGCCAGTCACTTCACCTTTCTGAGTTTCAGGTTCTTATTTGTAATGTGGGAGCAATAATCAAATTTACTATCTCAATCTCTGCCTCTCCTTTTCTTGGTCACTTGGTCACTAGCCAGGTGCCACGAAGCTAGGACACTCAGCAGTCTGTAGAGAGGCCCACCTGGGGAGAAACTGAGGCCTTCCAAGAACCACATAAGTGAACTTGGAAGTGGATTCTCTAGGCCCAGATGATGGTCGCTCTAACTTATGGTTTGATCCTTGTGAGAGAGTCTGAGCTATAACCACCCAGCTAAGCTTCTCCCCAAATCCTGACCCACAAAAATGGTGAGATGATAAGTGTTTATTGTTTTAAGCTGATACATTTAGGGATAATTTGTTACATAACTACTGCAGTACCTAATAAGGTTGTTAATATTTATAAAGCTCTAGAACAGCAGTTCTCAACCTGTGGGTCGCGACCCCTTTGGACAGTTGAACGACCCTTTCACAGGGGTCACCTAGACCACCCTGCATATCAGATATTTACATCACTATTCATAACAATAACAACATTACAGTTATGAAGTAGCAACGAAAATAATTTTATGGTTGGGTCACAACATGAGGAACTGTATTTAAAGGGCCAGAAGGTTGAGAACCACTGCTCTAGAACAATACCCACCACACAGTAAACACCATGCATTTGTCAAATAAAGAAATTCACCCATAAAAACATACCTAATTAGGGAAGTAGGGGAGGGGAAGTGACCCTTCTGGTTGGCCAAAACCCAGATTGTCAAGTCTTGGCTGTTTCAAAATGAAAGGCCTCTATTTTGTTGAAGGCAATCTTGCTTGCTTTCATAACAACCTGAAATAAGGAGGAGACCCTTGATTTATATTTCCTGCAGAAGAGAGATTGAAATGGTAAGTGCCAAAGAAATTAAAAGTCATTTCTGTTTTTCAATTCATTACTTCTGGAAAAAAATTCAAGCCCAGATTCATTACTAGTGCTCCATGTTAGTGCTGATGATAATTGCAAAGGCAGAATTTTACATTAGAATGTATCAGACCACATGTAATTAACCTGTACAGAAGGGTTGAGGCTTCATATGAGGCTATTAAATCAATCCCAGCAGACTCACTAATGCTGAGCACTTGATTTGAAAGTACAGTGTGGGCGGAGTAAAGAAGCTGGATGCTAATTGCCATCCACAAGAATTTAGCACACTCCTCTAGTGTAGTTACAGGGGCAGACTTTTTCCGGCTGGCCCTTCACACATCACAGCTGAGAATGTAAATTAGTTCAGATTGATACTTAAGACAACCTGGAGTTTAAGGCGAGAGAGTTGGCTTCTTTATTTGACGATCACAAGGGGACTCTCGCATCGTCTGATGCCGTGACTGTCGGTAGACAGCTGTGTGCATACTTCAGGGTCCTGGTGACAAATCCCAGAGAGTCTGGTTGCAGTACTTTCTGATGCAGTGGGCACGAGTGGCTCCCTCTACAACTTGCACTTTGTTACCACTCTTTCACACTCTCCTCTCCTAACTTAGCTCTTCTTATCTCTTCTTGTTTCTACCCTGCAGCACGCATCTTCTGTCTTTATTCTTCCTCCTTTTTATGGAATCATTCTGAAGCCATCCAGATAGTAAATGACAGATTTGGGATTGTTTTAAACTGGTACTGGGGAAATGACAAAGACATTTAAGGTGTTATTTTTTTTTAATGTTTTTATTGACTTTTTTTTAGAGAGAGAGAGAGGAAAGGAGAGGGATAGAGAGATAGAAACATGGATGAGAGAGAAACATCATTGACTACCTCCTGCCTGCACCCCACTGGATATGGAGGCTGCAACCCAGGCATGTACCCTGACTGGGAATTGAACTGGTGGCTGAGCGAGGTGTTATCTTTGAGTTCTAGTAACCTACAGGTTATAGATTTATAGATGACCATCTTTATGATCCAGAATTCGAGAACCATGGGACATCAATTGTTTACAGCTGCCTCCCATTCTAATTGATTGGTTGCCACACCAGGCTGTTCAGTATTTTGAATATTTCTCCTGGTTAAGGTGCTTCTCTCCTCTGTGTTTACTGAGGTTCTATGGGGCTCGGTGTGAAGAGGACACTCAGCAGAAAAGGCCATTCCAGTTCTTTCAAAGTGCCATTGTGACTGATCTGAGAGTTGGTGGGTCCATTGCTGCTCACCTGCAGAGAAGCCGAAGTCTGAGATAACAGGTTTCTGTAGAGAAAGATCTGTGCGTCAGGCCACCCAAATGAGGAGACGGGAAACAAGGCTCTGGCCAGCCTCCTGGAGTAAAGACTTAGAGCAAATATAAAGGATAATGGTACAGAGAAGTGATGCACATTTATTAATTATAATTAAAGAGCCTTGATTAGACAATCTTGGAGCTAAGTAATCTAAGGTAAGGAATGGGAAAGGCAAGAGAAAGTATAAAGAAATTATGATTTGGTGGGGTCTGATTGGGTGAGATCTAGGTACCCTTTGGTTCAAATACATCTGTGAGAAGAGGTTCTGGCAAGGGATGAATTTTGGTTCTGGCTCCTGTGGGGGTTAGTTGGAGTTAATTTGTTGGCTTTCTGCTCCTCTGTAAGCCTCTGGGCCCACTCTGATCCGGCTTGGTCTGGTGGTCTTCTGGGTGCTGTGAGGAGGCCTGCTTTACCTTCTGAGAAAGGCAAAAGAAAAAAAAAGCCAGAAAAAAACTATTAGGGTCTAGTTTCAGTATTAGGGCCAGTTTCACCATAATGGGATTGTATTGGCGCTTCTGGAGGTGCTTGCTGCAGTGAGGTAAATCTGAGTATTGCTTTTCTGGGGGTTGGGTAGGGTGAAGGTAGAAGGATTAGTGAGGTCAGCCTTATGCTGCTTTGGTTTACATTTACTTATGATAGTTAGGTTAACATAAAACCAGGAAGAATCACTGGCAGTTTACTCATGTATCAGATTGGGTGGCTGGTCCTGAGATGAGGATCCATATGAAGTGACTTTTGAAGATGTTCTCCCAGAAAAAGCAAGGGAAGGTGGGGGAGAGGGGTGGGGTGGGGACAGGACAGGGAGAGGGGAAGCTAAGCAGGGGTGAAATTTCAGGTGATGTTTTAGACTCCAGCCTAACCTGTGGAATGATCCAGAACAAAAACTTTTTGCACTGCCTCAAGCCAAGAGAGCTGGGCTGTCATGTTTCTTCCACAGGGCTGGCGTTGGCTCCCTTTGTAAAATCCCAGGTCCTTCCAAGTGGAGATCCTACAAATTGCTAGACTCCCTGAAGTGGGCTTTCTCAGATTCCTGGACTCTCATCCACATTGTATAGAAATGCTAGCCTTATCATTTGGTTGCAACAACTGCCTTTAGCAAACCATGCTACCTGGGATTTATGATTATGGCTCTGGGTACAAGATTATACGGTGCCGAGAGTGACATGTTCTTGCATAAGCTATAAGCTATATTATAAATAGGAATCATAGTCACTTACCTGTTGGGACTTAAAAACCAGGAGGATTGAACTCAGCATACTTGGCCCTGGCCTACCAGACTGTCCTATAGCCTTTTACCCGCTGGTCTACACCTTCTCTGGAAAGTAATCTTTATTGGTGAATGAAAGAATGAATGAAAGGATGAGTGGATTTGACAGTATTGAGCGTGAAGATGAATATTTACACCACAGTTGTGATCCCAGCATAGAGGGGGTCATGAGGACATTCAGAGGGAGCCACAATCACTATTCCCCAGATGGACTTAAGGCAGAATGGACAGGGAAAATCTCTCTGTGTGGCATTTAACCTCTAGTCTGAAGGATAAGAAGGAACCATCATTGAGAAAGGGAGGTCAAGGGGTGGGAGGAAGGGGCCACTAACCTCAGTGAGGAGTGGTTTGTACTTTACAGTGAATGTTTTGAGGGTGATTTATTACATGAGCCTTAGCTCTCATGGGGGATTTCCAGACTCAGTGGGAAGGTATTTATTGGGAACTGAAGGCCCTTGCTGACAATATCTATTTTTACCTTTATAGGCAGGTTTAACTTAAAGGGGGTGTGTGTGTCTCCTGGGATTTCTTGGATGTAGTCCAGGCCTCAGGCCCTGCTTATTCCCACTCCCCATTTCAAGGCTTTCAACTGTACCCAAGAAGGAAGCCAAGAAGCTTTGGGATCAGTAGGTCTGTGCAGGACACTATTTTGCCAGGAAAGAGTGAGATGGAGCTGGGCCTGGGCTATTCAATTGCCTTAGAGCTTGGTAGGAGAGGGTGTAGGCCTCCCAGTGCATGGAGGACTCTGGGGAAAGCAGCGCTGTTTACCCCCACTGCTGGCTCTGGTCCCATGGAAACCACCTACTCCTCTTAAAAGTGTGGTCTGTGCAGGCTCATTAACCCAGGGAGGATGGGGAAGAGATACTTTCTACAAACTCTCCAAGCTCATTTAAAAATCTTAAGGAAATTCCTTAAAGGCTCCATTTATCCTTCGGAAGGTCAATTTCTTTCAGAGGTATTCTGCATCAAGGTTCTTTACATAGAATTTGCTGGAGGGAAGGGTATTGCTTATGCAACAGAAAGTAAATCCACTTTTTCCCTTTTTCCCCCCC
>PVJC01026569.1:0-23917 GCA_004026665.1 Murina feae
ATTGGCTGGTGGGCGTGGCTTACCCTGTCTCGGAGAAACGGTTAATTTTAATATTTCGCTTTTATTAGTTTAGATTATACCATGTTTTTGTCAATTCTATAGATTTCACAATACATATATCACACATTTCTTTATTTTACACATTTTGCTGTTGGTACTTTTATTTTTTCTTGTTGAGTTGTTCAAACTCCACATGTCCTAATTATAATAATCTGATAATATACCTGATGCATTCTGCTTGATAAAAGTATTTCACTGTGTGTTTACCTTTTAATTCTAGTAGGCATTTCTAACATTATATAATTTTAAGATAAAAAAAGAAAATAAATGTATGTCTATAAAATGAAGTGGCAAAATGAATCCAAACTCCTTTTAATATAACAGAACCAAGTTGGAACCCAAAATACAATGTGTATATGTCTGCATTGCTCTGATGAAACACACAAATATTTGTTAATATGGTTTACTTAATGTTAACTACAAACATTTCATTATATCTATGCAAAAAATAGTTTTAGTCTAAGAGGATAAGGCCTAAAATATTGCTCTATTACAAACTGAAAAAAATCTGTGGGCTGTGCTCTACACATATTGCTACAAAATGCCCATTGTAAAACTGAATCTATAAAGTAACAATGGAAGTGTCACAGTATGATAATAAAGTTCCCCTAAGTACTATCCTAATTCTGTACAAAATGCAATTATTTCTTATCCCCAAAGCCTGTCTACCACAGATCTCCACAGCTAACACCGCTGAGCATCCTCCATAGCTCTGCTCTTCAATTGCCCTGTAGGTGACTTGCCTTGTGTGGCCTGCAATCATGCCTGTCCTCACACACCCTAGAACCCCAGCCCCACCCCTGCTTTAACCTAGCTGTCCCGAAATCTGCTTCAACTTTTCACTCTTAAAAGACACCTCTAGGCTCCTTTTAGTCTTGGTTAAGTGAGGCTGCTGTGTCCTTTCACTGAATCTTGAACTTCGAACAATGGCACTTACCACACTATCATCTTTCATTTGGGTCCGTCATCCCCATGAGGAAGTGGGCTGAGCAGTGGCACAGAATACCTTGAATACTCAATAGAGCTACAAAATCTAAGTGATATAACATGAATTTGACTCCACAATCCCCACATATTTTTGTAACAAAACTGATGAAAAAGGATGCTGCAGTTCACTGTCTTATCTTTTCTCTTTTGGGACGATTGGAAGATCAGTAATTATAAGCTACTAGGGGCCCGGTGCACAAAAATTTGTGCACTCAGGAGGTCTCTCAGACTGACCTGTGCCCTCTGGCAGTCTGGGACCCCTCTGAGGATGTCCACCTGCTGGCGTGCCTCGTCAGCCTAGGTGAGGGACTGATGGCTGTTTGCAGGCTGGCCAAGCCCCCCAGTGGGAACCCTCACCCCATTGGGGTGTGGCCAGCCTGGGTGATGGGTTGAGGGCCATTTTCAGGCTGTCCACAGCCCCTTCAGGTTTTGGGTCCCTACTGGGGTACTTGGCCAGCCTGGGTGAGGGGCTGATGGCTGTTTGCAGGCTGGCCAAGCCCCCGAGTGGAATCCCTCACCCTATTGTGGTGTGGCCAGCATGGGTGATGGGCTGAGAGGCATTTTCAAGCTTTCAGGTTGCCCACAGCTCCCATTGACCCAAAGTCCCAGCAAGGCTGGCTAGAAGTAGGTTTCTGGGGTTTATTTATCTTCTATAATTGATACACTGTTCCTGTATCAATTAAGCCGAGGGCTAGGCAGGTAAGGAAGCCTCATGTCTGCTTCAGCTCTGTGGCTTCTATAATTGAGACAACGTTGCCCTTAGTAGTCACGCTGGCCTGCAGTTTGTCTCAGCTCCGAGGCTTCTATAATTGAGACAATGTTGCAAATATGTTGTTGCCTGAAGCCAGGAGACGCCCTGGTGGCTGGCAAACACTTTTACTGCTGCTGCAACGGAAGCTGCCCATTTACTCAGCTCCGTGAGTGCCGGCCTCCATCTTGGCTCAGTTAATTTGCATACAGTTGTTCTGATTGGCTGGTGGGCGTGGCTTAGGCGTCCCAAAGAGATGGTTAATTTCAATATTACGCTTTTATTAGATTAGATAGATAATGAGTAAGGGGGAAAGTACACAGAATTTATAATCTGTAAATGCAAATACAGAATGAAAATGAATCCGTGTGCTTTCTTCCTGAGGCGATACTTTGATGAACACCACAGTGGTGACAACAGCTCTGTTAGCAGCAGTTCTGTTAGAAGACTGCGCATCCTCTAATGAACTTGGCTAGGAGCTGTGACAAGCACTAGGCAGGTGGACATCACCCGAGAGGTCCAAGTTGGCCTATGTATTTTCCAGTGACAGGATTTCTGCTGTTTTTGTTATGTCTATGTTTCTAGCAGAACTTAGCTGAAATCAGATCTTGATGAAAGTCAGAGAAGCTCACTTAAAATTTTCTGGCTGTTTAAAGGAGTGTATGTTCAGGCACTTGGAGACTTTTGGGTTGAGCTGATTATAGAGCTTGCTTGACTATATAGGAATCTGTACAATAAAATAATACAAAGATACTTGTACTATGTCTTTGCAATATTATTATTATTATTTTGACCCTAACTTGTGTCAAAGCAAAATAAGTCCAAATTGTTTTTGTGGCATGAATTAACTTGATTTTAAAGTATTATGGAGTTTTTACCAAAACCAAATCTTATTATTTGCTAAATAGAAGACAACCCCCCAAGTTGCAAAGTGACATCTTTCTCTCCCTCTCTGAAGAGCGATAACATTATTCTGATATTAAATTTTTCTTATTCCTATAAGATAGAGTATTTTGAGTTTAGATGTATATTCAGAATAATTATGATTTTCATTGAATTGAGTAAATTAATAAGGAGCCATTTCAAAATAAAAAAATCTAATCATTTGCTTTAGAAATCATTTCAACTGTTATTAAAATATTAGACATATATTTCTCTTAGCACTTAAAATTTTTACTTTGTATTTCAACTCTATCACAAATTTTTATCTCCTTACTGAGATATACATCTTTGAAAACACAATCTTATAGCCTGTATTCAATTATCATTTTTTAAATTATTAGATGAAGAAATGCATGAGTAAATGAATGAATGAATGGACATTGCTAATTTTTGCTCACTTCCAGTCCAGCTCTAAGTAACTATAACTGCACTGACAGAATACACTTGACACATTCACTCATTATATGAAAGGAGTGAAGTAATTGAGGCCAGACTTATACATTTCTTTATTGAATGATGGTGGGAAAAGCTGCTAGAACAGTAAAAATAGAAGAATGAACAATTTGGGACAGTAAATTTTTGTTGCCTAGTATGCTGAATATGAGCTAGCTATTGATATTTAGAGAAATATAAGCTACTGAATAAACAGTTGACTACCAGAGATCGTATTCATGTATTGAAGCAGTTTACTGCAATGAAGTTAGTGTGCCCACTTGTGTCAGGCTGAGCCTTTCTGTAGAGCAGGGGTGGGGACTGTCCAGCTCAAAGGCCTTATAAGGCCTCCAAAATCATTTGCTCTGGGCCTGCCAAAGCATTAGGGGTGAGGTAATTAAGTGTTTGCCCAAATATAGCAGGCTAATTTTTAAGCTGATAATTTTGTGTGGCCTGCGAATGATCTTATAAATACCCAAATGGCCCTTTGCAGAAATCTGGCTCCCCATCTCTATTGTAGAACTTCCTGCCTACTGGTCTTCTTCATATTGCTTCAGATTCATAGTCATAGACATGGACATAAGCATATTGCTTATCTAAATTTTAACATATTGAGTGTATTTTGAAACCAAGTGCTGAACCAATACATCGATTCTTATTAAAATCTATCTGATTTGATTTGATGAATCATGCTTGGTTGCTACAATATTTTGGGTCCTAATTCTGGGTGTGATCTATAAATTTTATAAATAAACACTAAATGCTTTTATTTATCTAATCTAATAAAAGAGTAATATGCAAATTAACCCTCACGCCATTACACCTAAGCCACACCCACTGGCCAAATCAGAGCCACGGTATGCAAATTAACCCAGCCACGATGGAGGCTGGCAGCCATGGAGCTAGAGCAAACAGGAGGCCAGAGATGGAGGAAACTGCCTGCCTGGGTCAGCTATGGCCTCTGCTCAAGGCAACTAAGTTTCAATTATAGAAACCATAGAGCTGAAGCAAACAGGAGGCTTCATTGCCTGCCTAGGCAGGCTGTGGCCTCTGCACAAGGCAACAAAGTTTCAATTATAGAAGATAAATAAACCCCAGAAACCTGATTCCAGCCAGCCTCACTGGGACCTTGGGTCAATAAGAGCTGTGGCAAGCCTGAAAACAGCCTCAGCCCCTCACTCAGGCTGGCCGGGCACCCCAGTAGGGACCCAAACCCTGAATTGGCTGTGGGAAGCCTAAAAACATCCCTCATCCCCTCACCCAGCCACCCCAATAGGGACCTGAACCCTTAAGGGAATGTGGTCAGCCTGAAAACAGCCCTCAGCCCCTTACCCAGGCTGGCCACACCCCCATGGGGTGAGGGTCCACACTGGGGGGCTTGGACAGCCTGCAAACATTCATCAGCCCCTCACCTAGGCTGGGCCAGGCATGCCAGCAGGTGGACATTCCCTGAGGTGTCCCAGACTGTGAGAGGGCACAGGCTGGGTTGAGGGACACCCCCGACTGCACAAATTTTTGTGCACTAGGTGCCTAGTGAAATATATAAAAAGCTGTGAGGAGAAAAGAGTCTCTCCATTAGACAATATCTTTCAGCCTGGTGACCCTCTTAATCAGGGACTATGTTGTATTGCAGATTTAATACATATTCCTATGTCTTTGTTCAGAAAGAATAAAAGTTTTACCAAAGAAAAAAATGATAAACATCAACAACATCTTTTTTTTTCTTCAGCATTCAAAATTACGTATTTAATAACTTGCCTAGGGCCTGTCATCAATTTAGTGATACACATTTATCTCCTCAAGTAATTTATAAACCTAAAAAACAAACATGTTTTTGCATTAGTTTACTTTTTTTCAACCAAGACTACTAAGTACCAATGCCCTGCATAAAGTAAGAATCAAAGAATAAACTTTATATAAATGAACTTTATAGCCTATATTTAACAAAAGAAATAAATGGTGATAACAACCCTATATTACAAGATGATATAGGATTTCCTTGTTTGTGTGAACAAATAAAATAATGCAATGAGCTTCAATTTATTTTTTAACATAGATAAATATTATAATACAATGGTTTGATATCGTTGTAATAATCTGGTTATTACTTAACAGGGAAGGAGTAAAGGGAAGATTAGATACTGTGAGATGCAATTTAACACTCTCCAAGTCAGTTGCCCACTGAACCACGGTGAAAGGGACTGGACAAAGGCAACTGGGAGGCATACCCAATAAGGTCTGAGTGACATGGTAAGAAGTTTATCTGTCCATCACACCTGGGAACAAGTCAGTGGCCTCAATAAGCATGGCCACTGCAAGGGCACAAAACCTGAATATCTAAACTCCTAGACAAAGGGAGTTTACTCTCTTGGTATTCTCTCTCTCTCTCTCTCTCTCTCTCTCTCTCTCTCTCTCTCTCTCTCTCTCTTTTTCTCCCTCCCTCCCTTCCTCCCTCCCTCTCTCCACTACTAAAACTTCCACTGTTAAAACATGTGCATTTGTCCAACCCATAAGGATAGTACTTATTTAAATATTAACTTAAACCTGAAAATATGTGACATCATCATTCCAAATAAAAATTTAATGTATTTTTGTAACAACAGTAAAAACTCACAAACCTCCCATCTGCATGTCCTTAGAAGAGTGTACAAAACTCATCCATGGATTGAAGTTTCCTTCAGTGTAGTTTCTAGGAAACCATTCATAAAATCACAGCTGCAGCTAATTTTCACTTGTATGGATTTCACATTTGTTAGAAAAAGACAAGAGGGATCATACTATTTTTGAAAGCCATGCACAAAAAAAGTAAATTATACCATCTTAAGCACACAGATCTTAATCATCCACAGAATGGCAACTTATTATCCCTCTTCTCAAGTAAAATTCTGCTACATACTTTCATTCCATAATAGTCCATTATATCTCTCTACTTCACTGGCTTAATTTTGGAAAGTCCCTTCATATTCTGGGATATGTACGTTTGTCAGAATTTTCTGCTCAATTTCTGCTTAGGCATCACAATGGAGAATTGGTCAGGGAATGATAATGGACAACTAATCAACCCAGGATGAAAGAGTAAAAAATGCATCATGCCCCTATTGATTAAACATCCAATTTCATGTGAAACACAAAAAAATGAAACCACACGAGGATTTTTAGTAAAATCTGCCCTTTTTTGGTTTCATGAAGAATTATGTTCATAAGTTCAAGTATAGATAAAAGTGAATGATGTTTCAAGCTACTAATAGAACTCTCAAATGTCATCAAAGAAATTACATTGTTGAACAATTGGAGAGTATTATAAAGTGATAGAAAGTTGAAGATGGGTAAAAGTTATCTTTACTTTTTTTAAAAAAATGATAAAATACTGCTTTACAAAGGACACTGTTGATTTGGATAATAGTATCATGATATGAAATTTAGTTATTTAAGGATATTTATTTTAACATATATTCTTTTCAATAGTGGTACCTATTTCTGGTAATTATCTATTTACTTTTTTATCTGTACAATTTAGTAACTATGAAGGATGAATAGATAAAAAATGTATAATACCCCACCATTAAAAGCCAAAATGGTTATTGAAAAGCCCCCACAAATTTCCTATCTAATAAAAAAGTAATATGCAAATTAGGCATCACTTTATGACAAAGATGGCCACCCCCATGGCCACAAGATGGCGGCGCCCATGGCCACAAGATGGCCATCCCCCATAGCAACAAGAAGGCGGCGCCCATAGCCACATCCTATCTAATAAAAGAGTAATATGCAAATTAGGTGTCACTCCATCACAAAGATGGCTTCCCCATAGCCACAAGATGGTGGCCGCCGAGTCCAGCTCAGCTCTGCCACTGAAGTGGTCAGGCCTGTTAGCCAGGCTGGTGGTGGGGGAGACAGGGGGCCCAAGGGGTGGAACAGGTGATCAGAGGGGGCTGGGGATCCCCTGCCCAGGCCAGAGGCCTTTGCCAGAGGCTTCAGGCATGGGCAAGGGTAGAGCTGGTGATCGGAGGGGGCAGGGGCAGATCCGGTGATGGGAGGGGTATGAGGGTGCCCTACCCAGTCATAAGGCCTGAGGCCTCTGGGCAGGGGCAAGGCTGAAGATTGCAGGGGCCTGGGCTCTGCAGAGCCAGCAATAGGAGGGGCAGGGGTTGAGCCTGCGATCACAGAGGTCTGGGCACCGGTGGAGCTGGCAAAGAAGGTGTCAGGGGGTCCCCTGCCCAGACTGTAACCTTGGCCAGAGGCTGCCAGTGGGGCAAAGGCAGAGCCAGCGATGGCAGGGGCAGGAACAGAGCCAGTGATCGCAGAGTCCTGGGCTCTGTGAAGCCGGCGATAGGGGCTTGGGGGTCTCCTGCCTAGGCCTGGAGCCTCAGGCAGAGGTTATAGGCCTGGGCAGTGGTGGAGCTGGGATTGGAGGAGCAGGGGTGGAGACGGTCATCAGAGTGAACTACAGAGGAAACACCTTTTCTTATTGCTCATTGGCTAAGCTCCCTGTATGCCACTGGTAATATTCTTAGTAACTTGGGTAATAAGAATCCAAAAAGGCGATCTAGGGTTTTCCCACCACACTCCTGGAGGAAAAAAATGAAGGTCCGCTGCTGGAGGGCTAAGAAATGTCATATCCTGCCCTAGCTGGTTTGGCTCAGTGCATAATGCCTCAGCCTGCTGACTGCAGGGTCTGGGCTCAATTGTGACCACTGGCATGTACTTAGGTTGCAGGCTCCTCCCTGGCCAGGGCCCAGGTCAGGGCATATGCAGGAGGCAACCAACCAAACTGTTCCTCTCACTTTGATGTTTCTCTCTGTTTTTCCCTTCTCTTCCACATTCTCTAAAAATCAATGCAAACATATCCTCAGGTGAAGATAAAAAAAAAAAAAAAAGAAAGAGAAAGAAATGTCATATCCTATGAAAGACACATCTTGAAAATGCCTTAAAAAGTTGTCATTTTTTCATGGTGAAAGGACTGAAGTCCATGTTGATAAAAACACCTTGGTGGCTGTGGTGACTGGCAGTGGCTGCAGCAGCAGGGTGATGGGGCTGGTGGCTTCCCCTGATTAGCCTGGTCGCCTCCCACAAAGGGAGACCAGACTGCGGCTTAGGCCTGCTCCCCAAGGGGAGCAGGGAGCGGGCCTAAGTTCTCAGTAGGGCACCCCTGAGGGCTCTCAACATGTGAGAGGAGGCAGGCTGGGCTGAGGACCCCCCCCCCAGTGCACAAATTTCGTGCACTGGGCCCCTAGTATGATAATAATTTAGAGAACATTTTTCAAAAAATGATTATTTCTCGATTACATATGAGGTGCAAAAGTCTCTGGCTATTTTTTAAAAATAATTTTATATTATTCCTAAGTAGCCAAAAAGGTAACTGATTATGAAACATAAAACCATTTGTTTTATATTAGCACATATCCAAATCCCAAAATGTTTTTAAAATATTCACACAGTGACCTCTGATTTGCACTTTCTCAGAGCAAATCTTCAAGAGAAATCCATGAACAAGTGAGTAGTTAACACTCAAATTTCATATCTGAGCTTCAGTTAAGGGAAAGGCTGGTCTATAAATAACTTCTGTAGTGAAATCTATCACTTTTCTCCAAAGAACTGCCAAGGCTTCATTAAATCTGCCTTCCCTGTTAACTTCAGTGGCGGTATATTCCCTTTAATGTCTGAGCAGTACTCCCATCTTAAACCGTGAATTTAAAAAGCTGTTGTTGTTGACACCCTTTACCTTAAAAAAAAAAAAAAAAAGCAGCAGTGAACTCAAATAATAGGGCATTCAACTAGTTTAACAGTATTTTATTTCAACTGCATTTGAAGTGTCCCTTTGCAATGCAGCAATATGGTACAAATACACAATCCAAACACTACCATGTCCATAATATTATTTTATGCTACTTATTAAGTATTTCTATCCACAAATATAATCCAGTAAAACTCTTGAAACATATTTCTTGAATAAACTGAGAGATTTCAATGATATCATCACTGCATATAATTTTGTACTGGAAATGTCATATCTGAAACAATTTTTATTTATCAGCTCTTTGCTTTAAAGGCAGAATTGAAAGAAAGACACAAAGCAAGATTTGATGTCTTAAATAGGTTTTTACTTTTGGGCATCCATGTTCATATTTTGATCATTCCATTTTAGCAAAAATCCTGCTAAATCAGTTTTGTCAGAATTCCCCACCATATCTGGTCACTGTATCGTACCCAAGTTCTCATCTCTCACCATCTCCAAAGAGATGTCTGATCACTCTGGCCTGTTTTCAGCAGGAGTCTTGTTAGGCCAGTTCAGCCAGAACTCCCCACTAGCCCTAATGTGTCCTCTTAGTAATTTCCCCCCATTGACCCTTGCCTGGCTCTTTGACTCTATATCTTCATTTATTCTTGTTGGCTTAGTTGTTGATCCCCATCTGTCTCCCCCATCGACACACCTCATGTGGGTACCCCTTACACCCATGGCCATATTCCTCCTGAAGAAAGTCTGTCTAAATGCTTTAACAAGTGTCATGACTATTTTTTTCTTTAATACTAAGTGCAGATTTTATAGGTCTAGCCTCAAAATTAATACCTATGAAGAGATGTTAAAGAGAAGTGATTTTGGTTCATTCAAGGATACATGTATTCTATAGGAGATAATGTATATGAACAATGAAAGACACTGTAAATGCAGATCCTCTTCATAGCTGGTGGAGGCAAACATAGTGAAATACAGACTTAAGAGAAGATCAGAGGAGAATGATCAAATTAATCACAAAGATATGTCTGGAAGTACACTGCAATGACCCTAACTTTAAGAATGGCAACAGAGATGCCCTAACCGGTTTGGCTCAGTGGATAGAGCGTCAGCCTGTGGACTCAAGGGTCCCAGGTTCGATTCTGGTCAACGGCATGTACCTTGGTTGTGGGCACATCCCCAGTAGGGAGTGTGCAGGAGGCAGCTGATCGATGTTTCTCTCTCTTCGATGTTTCTAACTCTCTATCCCTCTCCCTTCCTCTCTGTAAAAAAATCAATAAAATATATTTAAAAAAAAAGAATGGCAACAGAGAAATATTGTCACTTACTGTATGTGTTTGAGATCTCTGCTTTTTCTCACTTACCTCAAATTCTTACTGGACCCCAACATCAGAGTTCGTTATAGGGCACCCAGCCTACCCCTGACTTAAACTTTTCCTACTCCACCTAATAGCTCATGGCACCTGTGCCCAGCAGAGCCCAGACAGGGAATGATAAGTCTGCAATTCTGAAGGACTAAACGAGCAGTTATTGCTTAGCATCAGTAATAGACAGGCCCATTGAAAAATGGAATAGACTCCCTCATGAAAGTGTGATTCTCAGGCAGTAAGTGTGCAAAACAATCAATCAGAGGTCAGAGCTGTAAAGGAGGCTCTCAATTTAGGAGGAAAGTTGAACTGGAAGACCCCTAAGTTCCCTTGCAATTGTAATGTTCTCATCTCACGACTCAGATAAGATGCAATCCAGAAGGCTCTTATTAATCAAATACTGCCTTGCTCACAGACTTTGGACCTAATGGAATTCAGGTTTGTCCTAAGAGGAAGGGTCTCAGCCCAGGGCAACCATATTGCTCTTTTTCCTGCAAAGACAGCAACTAAGCAGATCTCAAAACCTGGTTAACACAATAAAAAAAAGCTACTCCACTGGACACCCCATAATCTAATCTGCCCTTGTGGGGATGCAGAACAATCCTTAGGCAACCAACAGGAAACCAAAAAGTCCAGTAAAATAGGGCAAGGCGCTGTTACATTACCCCTGGGTATGCAGTGTGCATTTGTTAAGGCTAATTTGGCCTTAAACCTTGGTCCTCTTGTCCAACAAACTGTTTAACATGTGCACGAGCAGCTCAGATCATCCATAACATTTAGCCTTTCTCTGAGTCTAATAGAGACTCAGAGATGGGGACAGAGAGCAGGCATAAAAAGTAAAGAAAAGATTTCTTTAAAACTAATTTTTTTTACACTTTTATAGCTATTTTAATGAGGCTACTTTAAAATGTTCCTAAGACAAAACACCCACATCAAAACACTCTGGTGTGAACAAACACACGTTGATAATCACTTTCCTTAAAACCTTGTAAAATGTTCATTTAGGAAATTCTGAAATTTTCATTTTTTCTTAAAGGCACAGTAGAAAATTGCAGAAACTTTCTATAACCATGTAACTTATCTTGGCTTATTTGACTCAGACTTTTGAATTTTTCTTCTCCTAAGTCCAGAAGTTCAAGCAATTTTATCTTTTAAAATTACATTTGACCCTAGAACAGCACAGAGGGAGGTGAGCCAAGCCCCATACTAGTGAAAATCTACCTATAATTTTTGACTCCCCTAAAACTTCCCTCCTGTTGACTGGAAGCCTTCCTAATAACCTAAACAGCTGGTTAACAATAGTTTACATGTTCTAAGTAATGTACACTGTATTCTTACAATAAAGAAAACTAAAAAAAGAAAAGAAAATATATTTATAGTGGTTATTGAAAAAACCATCCACAAAGAAGAGGACTCGTGCAGTACAAAACTGTATTTTCAAGGGTCAACCATACTAATGAGTACACTGGCTCTTTTTAAAATCCAAACAGCTAATGTCCTGTGCTTCTGCAGAAACCCTAACTCAAATCTTTAAGTGATTTCTCCTCTTCAGTAACGTTATTTTCAAGAAACTCTGGATGTCAGCATAGAAAGTGAGGACCTTTGATAATGTCCCATCTTTTCTCAAACTAAAATGACCACACTTCTCTGTCTATAACTCAATATCCTTTCTTAATCCCTTCATTATATACCAAAGCTCACCATGACTGTACGTAAACCTCTAAAGACCCTTTACTTTCTCTCATCCCAAATCCCTTGAATTGCACTGTTCATTCCTTTATTGCCCTCGTTTCCCATCCCAGTCTCTTCTATGGATTGCCCACTGGCAGATCAAGTCCATCGTTGAAGATCACATCTATACCTAATAATTGCATGTCTAAATTGCAATTGGACTCATCTCCCAAGCTTTCTTTCTACCATCTCTGGACGTGTATCTTCCTCACCCCTCTCCCTATAGACTTATCACAACCTCTAATGTCATGGAGAGTCCAGAGCCTTGTTTGTTTGAACCACCATTAAGATAAAAATAGCAAATTCCCGCCCTAACTGGTTTGGCTCAGTGGATAGAGCGTCGGCCTGCAGACTGAAGGGTCCCAGGTTCAATTCCGGTCAAGGGCAATTACTTTGGTTGTGGTCACATCCCCAGTGGGGGGTGGGCAGGAGGCAGCTGATCAATGTTTCTCTCTCATAGATGTTTCTAACTCTCTATCCCTCTCTCTTTCTCTCGGTAAAAAAATCATCTAATCTAATAAAAGAGTAATATTGAAATTGACCATTTCTACAGGACACTTAAGTCATGCCCATCAGCAAATCAGAGCGGCTGTATGCAAATTAACCCAGCCAAGATGGAGGCCAGCAGTCACAGAGCTGGAGTAAGCAGGAGGCTTCCATTGTACCAGGAGTAAACTGTCTGCCTAGGCCAGCTGTGCTTCTCCCGGCTCAGGCAACATAGTTGTAACATTGTTTCAATTATAGAAGCCACGGAGCTGAACCAAACAGCAGGCTTCCATTGCACCAGCGATGGGGGAAACTGTCTGCCTAGGTCGGCTGGATGCATCTACTAAGGCAACATTCTTTCAATTATAGAAGCCAAGGAGCTAAAGCAGACAGGAGGCTTCATTACCTTCCTAGACCTCAGCTTAAAGGAACAGTTTCAATTATAGAAGATAAATAAACCCCAGAAACCTGCTTCTAGCCAGCCTTGCTGGGACGTTGGGTCAATGGGAGCTGTGGGCAGCCTGAAAGCCTGAAAATAGCCCTCAGCACTTCACCCAGGCTGGCCATACCCCAATGGGGTGAGGGTCCACACTGGGAGGCTTGGCAAGCCTGCAAACAGCCATCAGCCCCTCACCCAGGCTGGCCAGGTACCCCAGTAGGGACTCAAAACCTGAAGGGCTGTGGGCAGCCTGAAAGCCTGAAAACAGTCCTCAGCCCATCACCCAGGCTGGCCACACCCCAATGGGGTGAAGGTCCACACTAGGGGGTTTGGTCAGCCTGCAAACAGCCATCAGCCCCGCACCCAGGCTGGCCAGGTACCCTAGTAGGACTTGAACCCTGAAGGGACTGTGGGCAGCCTGAAAATGGCCCTCAGCCCATCACCCAGGCTGCCCAGGCACCCCAGTAGGGATCCAAAACCTCAAGGGCTGTGGGCAGCCTGAAAACGTCCCTCAGCTCCTCACCCAGGCTACCCAGGCACCCCAGTAGGGACCCAAAACCTCAAGGGCTGTGGGCAGCCTGAAAACAACTCTCAGCCCCTCACCCAGGCTGGCCACACCCCATTGGGGTGAGGGTCCACACTGGGGGGCTTGGCCAGCTTGCGAACAGCCATCAGCCCCTCACCCAGGCTGGCCAGGCATGCCAGCAGGTGGACATCCTCAGAGGGGTCCCAGACTGTGAGAGGGCACAGGCCAGGTTGAGGGACCTCCCAAGTGCACAAATTTTTGTGCACCGGGCCCCTATTTAAAATATATTTTAAAAAATTAGCAAATTCCCCTAACATTTCCCAATGCACTGATGTTCCCTTTCACGGTTTGGGATTTTTTTTGGTTTTTTGTTCTTAGTTTGCTTTTCCTGCTTATTTGGTTTCTTCAATATGACAACCGAAAATTCTCCAAGATCCTTATTATTAAACCACCTAAATTTTCAGTAGTAAAAAATGCAGTGCTTACATGTTGTTAGAAAATGGGGCACCTAGAAAATTCTAACTTTGAAACGACTATGTGGAGTTATTCATGGCTGATGGCTAAAGCACTGAGTCTTCAGAAACTTGGCCATGAATTGGAAACTGAGCTCAGAGCACAATCACTACGGACTCCGGCGAAGGTGCCCTGGCACAGTGGTCAGTCTAAGCCTGCTGAGAGGTTGGCACAATTGGGAAAAATAAGTGGGCTCCAATTCTTGCTAAAGATGGCAATTAAGTAATCTACCTTTCAAGGAAGCATAACACTATCATCTTTCTTCTAGCCTTTCTGCATGGAGAAATCAAGCAGGCACAATGTCATCATGAGAGCAGTGATAATCTGATACTCATATGGAAATCTGTTTAAGGATAAAGTAGCCAATGTCAAAATCATGCCCACAGAATGTGAGGTTTCAGCAACTGTTAAAGGGAAAGTTAAAGTGATAAACATAAAGTGTCTGAAAGATTAAATGAGATAGAACCATACAAATCAAAGGCATTTCTTTCAGAATGTACTCTTCCTCCAAATGATCTACAATGAAATAGATAAAAAGCTGTTAGGATGATTTATTCTATTAGAAGGATAGGCTATATAATTTCAACAACTTGTTGAATTTATAATCATACTAACAGTATGCCACACAAGAAACACTGAGATATTAAATTCTATTGGGTAATTTACTGAGGCATGAATGCTTATAATTCCTAAATGGTTATATTTCATACCTATCCATTATATAAGCAACTGCAAATATGCATTTATAAGTAGGTGGGGGCCATTGTATCTTTTGTCAAAAACTAACACAATTTTGAAAAGTGGAAGTCCTAAAATTAATAAAAATTATAATTTTTTGAAATATGTATATCCTGTCAATAATTTTATTTTATTTTATTGATGGAACTAAAAATAGTCCTATCAAATTATTTTCAAAATAAAATTATTTCTAACAAATAAAAACAATGCATGAATACTAATTTAACAAATTAAGTATGTCTAACATTTAAAAATTAAGTAGAATAATAATTTTTGATACATGCCTATATACTTTAATAAATTTCTGTATCTAAGTCTAATATTGTTTAGCTAGTATCAATCTGAAGACTTTTAATATGGTCATATTGATTTTTTTTATGTTTTTTTGATTGTTCATTTTATGTTAGCAAAAATGAAACTGCTTTCCATTTTCATTAACTTTTCTCAATAGATTGCTAATTTTTTTAATTGAGAAAAAATATCTTTTCGGGTAGTAAGTATCTGCTAATCTCATATCAACTTCTGGTAACTTCAAGGTATTGTGAATTTGCTTATCAAAATGTGTAATTCTTTCAGCCCAAATATTTGTGTAAGTCATGTCTTTCTGCCTCTACTCAGAATGCCTTTAACACATATTTTTGAAAGAGAAAGCATGTCAAATTAGTTGTCTATTAATTATTCTTGTGAGTGTTTCACCAAATTTATATTTTGCAATCTTAGGCCTTCTCATTTTTATTCCACTCTGGTAGGAAAAACAAACAACTTGATCTAAATAAACATAGGAATTCCATCTAGTTAGTCATGCAAAGCAGGATGTTCCAAAGCTTCTGAGCTATCAGTATTTTTGTTATCCTTGATTTTTATAAAAACATCTTAATGTTTTTCTCTTCACAAGCTTTATTTTTTAATATTTTTATTAATTAAAAGTTTCCCATCTGATTATTGGAAAATCATTTGTTCAATAATTTCATTAAAATTTCCAATTTTAACCAAAATGCAAGTGAAATTTAGAGAACGCATACTATCAAAAAGTGAAATACCCTTGCAACACACTTAAGCTCATTAATAAATCATTCTTCAAAGGCTAACATATTTTGTGAATCATACTTCTCGTGGGTAGCAAAAGATAAAATGTGCATTTCCAAGATGAAATATATACTTTTATATTTAATACTGCACTCATCGCTATTGTATAATAAAGAATTTCACAGGGCTTCATCCTAGGTTCTTGTGAGGGAACCTGAGTAATAATAGAAGGGTCTTTGTTTTTTATGAGCTCTTTGGTTGACACCTGAGTTTATAGAAATTACTCAGGGTGGGCCCAGATCATTAGAAAGGGCAACTAGGAGATTAGACCTCCTGGGAGGGTTAGGGAGCTAGAAATTGAGTTCAATCATGTGGCTGTGAGTCAACATTTCAATAATCCATGCCTCCATAATGAAACATCCATAAAAATTTGGACACCGAAACTTCCTGGTTGTGAACACATCAATGTCCCTGGAGGGTGTGGCTTGCTGATGCATGGGGAGAGGGCAGGGAAGTTCTATGTTTCAGACTCTACCAGGCTTTCCCCTGTGTGTTTCTTCATTTAGCTGGGCCTGGTCCTCAACCTTTGTAATAAAACTGCAAGCATAACTGTAGAGCTTTCTTGAACTATTTGAGTAATTCTAATGAATTATCAAATCTGATGGGAATCATGAGAACACCAGGATTTGTGTCCAGTTGGTCAAAATTGCAGAAGAGCAACCAGGAGATTAGCCAAACTAGTGAATATCATCTGAAGTGGCATCTTTCCTATGGGTCCCATATCTTTAAACAGATGGCATCTGACACCACACCAGGTGGTCAGTGTATTGCAATGTATACCCAATCACATGCATTTTGTGATTTTTCTTATTTTATTATTCTCCGTGTTTGTATACATATCCCAGCCTCCTAATCTACCAGATTTCCCAAGCCCCTCACTCTAAATATCCATCAGCAGAACGATATCAGAGAAGAGGTCTTAGGAAAGCATATTGACATATAATTCACACACACACACACACACACACACACACACACCAATGAGAAGCTGTGAGTAAATATCTAGGTAAAAATAACAGCAGGAAGGTAATTCCTTGAGGGAACCTGGGATTTAGAATATTAAGTGAGAATTGTCAACATGAAAGTGATAAAAAGACCAAAGGAGAAGTGCTACATTTCCTTTAGGCAGATCACTGCCGAGTAAAAATAGCGTAATGAAAAACCATCTTGAATAGACCATACTTCATGAAAATTAACGATTTCCTAATGCCAGTGCTGACCTTTTATTTTCTGAATGGACAAATAATAACAGGCAACATTAATATGATTAAACAAAATATATAAGGTATGTATGTGATAGACCATCTAACACTAGAATTTGAAAATAGGAAGGATATCCTATATAATAAAAGGGTAATATGCAAATTGACCCTAATAGCAGAACCACTGGGAATGACTGGTCACTATGTCACACGCTGACCACCATGGGGCAGCTCAATGCAGGAGCCGCCCCCTGGTGGTCAGTGCACTCCCACAGGGGGAGCTCTGCTCAGCCACAAGCCAGGCTGACGGCTGCCAGCATAGCAGTAGTGGTGGGAGCCTCTCCTGCCTCCTCAGCAGCGCTAAGGATGTCCGAGTGCAGCTTAGGCCTGCTCCATGCTGGCAAGTGGACATCCCTTGAGGGCTCTCTGGCTGCCAGAGGGATGTCTCACTGCCAGCTTAGGCCCGATCCCCTGGGAAGCAGGCCTAAGCCAGCAGGTGGACATCCCCAGAGGAGTCCCAGACTGCAAGAGGGTATAAGCCAGGCTGAGGGACCACCTCCCTGCTGAGTGTACAAATTTTTGTGCACCAGGCCTCTAGTCTATAATAATAAAAGCATAATATGCAAATCAACCAAACAGGGGGAAAGACCATCCCGACATCTTTCCTGATGACCTTCTGATGACCTTCCAGACAAAGCCAGGGTTGCGAAGGCCTACTCTTGCACAAATTTCATGCATAGGGCCTCTAGTACTACATAATAGCATAATATTAAATAGAAAAATACTCTACTGTTACAGTTTCCGCTTCACAGACACAAATTAATAGAATACATTTTAAGTGTGTTGATGTATTTTCTTTAAAGAATCCCTTAATCAACTCAGTGTAAGTGGTTTAATTTTCACATGTGTGAAAATTAAATTTATGTAGTGAACTGTATTGTGGAATCCTAATATCACTTCAGTTTTCAGTGAACATATGTTGAAAGTAATATAAGTTTTACATCGCAATTCCTACTTTTAAGTATTCTCAAACTAAGAAATTATGATTATATAAATTTTTCCAATAAAATTTCACATTGATTCATAAACAAAATTTGAAAATGTCAAAATCAATCAACCATTCTTTGAAAAAAAAACCCTGTTTATTAACATTCATCATATGCCAGATATGTTTTGTAAGATGTCTGATAATCATTATCTCTAATCCTACTAATAACTCTGAAAGGTAAGCATTTTGACCTCTATTTTACAGATGAAAAATGTCGAAACTTAAATGAGCCACTCTAGTCAGGCTGTTAGTTCAATTTAGATTTGGTACCACATGTTCCTCCAACTATGCCCATGGGTTAGAAAAACTTTTTAATTGCTAATGTACAAAGACATGGCACCTAGGTTTTGCCTGTATTGGTCTCATCACTGTATATCTTTGACCATGTGAATCCTTAGACCATTCAAATATGGAGTAAAATTCTTCTTATCTGACAAAAGATAACTTGTTCATTAATCAAAACTTAACACTTCGTTCCTTTCATTTCATTCTGCTTCACAAAGGCATTTTATTTTATTTTTAGTATATTTTTATTAATTTCAGAGAGAGAGAGAGCGAGAGAGAGAAAGAGAGAAACATCAATGATGAGAGAGAATCATTGAGTAGCTGCCTCCCGCACACCTGCTACTGAGGATCCAGCCCACATGTGCCCTGAAAGGGAATTGAACCAGTGACTTCCTGGTTCATAGATTCATGCTCAACTACTGAGCCACACCAGCTGGACACCATAAGACATTTTAAATAACTAATGCCATTCTGGTACCTGGCAAATGCATCTCCCATTTAGCATAAGTAATTTCAACAAGAAAATTAAGTGCAAATCAATCGTCAGAAAATTCTCACCTCCAACTCCAACACCTAGCCAATGCCTATCATGTCACATAAAAAAGTCAACATGTGTTTTAGAGTGTGTTGATAAAATAGTGACTAATTATGTTCTGACTATACATTCTTTAAGCAGGTTTTGTTTTATAAAAGAAAGCATGCCAGGCATTCTCTTCATTTTTATATAAAGGACCATATTTCACAGATAATCTGATTTTAAAATAAACTTTCTATAATTATTGGTAGAGAAGAATATGAGATGATGAAAAAATAAATAATCTCAAATAAACAAGGGACAGGTGGCCGCCTGAGTTATCTCTATTATTAATCTGTATCAGAAGGAAGAGACAAGAAAGAAAAACATAAAGGGGTTTGTAAAGCACACTGCAGCCACATATTTGTAGTTGGTAAGTGCATCCTTTCTTTCTCTGCCTTGTAAACTAAAAATACCTTATAAAATAGCCAGAGTAATTATCTTGTCAGAAGAATCTTCTGTGTATTGTAGTGAAATTGAAGCTAAATTCGTCACAGGAAGCAGATATCAGAGAAAAGTGACATTAACATCAAACTGTCAGAGTTCATCCAATGGATCTGACCAATAAACTCAGGAGTTATGATACACAGAAACAAAGTTCTCTTTCCATCCCTGCAATCCTCCGCTGTCCCTAATGTTCTCTCCAGGGAGTGATATCAAATTCATTATAGTTTTTTGTATCTGCAGAAACCATGGGAGCCATGAATGGAGGAAGTGTCACCATTAAGCTGCACCAACTTCCCCACCGGATAGCAGGTTTTGCTCATCCTGTAGCCTTGGACGGCCTCAAAAAACTCACCTCACAAGAGAAATGGGTTTCTGTACAGAATACACTTGTGTGCATATTGATGTCTGTTCTACCATCACTGAGCAATGATGGATGCAGAAGACTGTTTCCTTGAGAAGTAATTGTGCTTGCACAGTAATCAACGTGTGAGAATGTTAAGGGGTTATAAAAACAATACATAAGCATTTAATTTATTAAGATTGCTCAGTTTAAGGGTTATCATATGTACATGATTTAAAGTCTTAAGTCAAAATTAGTTTGAAGAATGCTGTTATTCTGGAAACAAAATAAAATTTAATTGCATTCTCACTCTAACTTGGTACGTGGTATAATGGGTGGTGTATAAGTGGGCGATGAGGGGGACCTAAAGGGTGCAGTGGTTCTATTAACCTGCACAGCTCTCCGACAGCAGGTCAAAGTTATTCTGTCTCCAACAGAAACCAGCATTTTTTCTATCATCCTAACAGTGGAATTGCTCACTTTTCCTCATCCCTATTATTCAGAGATTCTTTAGTGCTGACCAGTATACTACTACTTTGATTGTACACATCTATGATATCCTTTCATAATGAATTGTCTCCATTTTAGGAATAAAATGGGTGTAATAACTTAATTTGGGGAAGGTAATTCCATTTTAAGTACACACTATTTTGACATTATTCTCCTATATTTATGAAGTTTGAATGTTAATACTCAAATATTTGCTTTTCATCACTCAATAATTTCTACTAGGTAGTTCAGTATACAAAATATTCCCACTTAAAGCATGCAATGAAGTCACAAGTATATTACCATACTTCTTAAAATATTAAATTTTGCAATAAGTGTCTAATAGCTACATGTCCAAGGGCAACCACAGGTTTATAAATCAAAATCCAAACCACCAAAGGATATACTGGCACAATACTAATTAGTAATCACAAAATAGGCATTGATAGTAATTTTTTACAAACAGAAAAGTAAGAAAGAATGAAAGAAGATGACTGAAACAGACAAAAATAAAAGATTTTTTACTACAGGTCCCATGCCTGAGTGGGAAACCATCATCATGGTTTTCTCTAAGATTAATTAGCCTTCTGTGCCCTGGGATGGGTTTCTCCCTATGAGGGAGAATGCTTGAGCAAGAACCCTCAGGGAGTTTCTTGTTCAACTAATAATAGGAGCTTTACAAAATCTGAAAGACTTTAAATAAGCAACATTTAATATTGGGGTGAGATACACATTCCAATATTGTCCATCTGCCCCCCTCATTTTTATTTTTTCTCTGACACAGGTTGAAAAGGACAGATCAGTCGGGCCCACCTTGCAGAGGAATTGAATGGCTCAATACTTGTGTACTTGAAGATCATGAATGTGTCAGAATCTAATAATATCGTCCCTAACTTTTAAGAGAAGTTCACTTAATTGCTTTTGAAATTACGTGTGGTGTACAAAAGAATTAAAACGATCAAGAGGAACTAATTGCATCAAAGTGGAAGTAAGTCATATTGAGTTGAAATGTGCTCATCTGCTTGACTTACAAAATTTCCCTCTCTTTGGGTCTTCCTCTGTTGGTACCTCCCTTCCTTCGTCCGCCATCATTCAACACCCACTATATGCCAGAAACTGTCCTTGGCTCTGAGAATACAACATCGAGTAAAGAATGCTCCTCTCTCACATAAAGGAATGGAGAAGATTGGGAATAAAACAGTGTCTTGCAGTATGAAATGCCGTGATGAGTATCCAGAGAAATGGAGGAGGTGGGGCAGCAGAGAGCAGGACCACTCTGAGTATCTTCAGAACTGAATGTTGGCGCACAGACCTAAGTCTGAAAGATTGACAGATATTACCTGAACAGGGAGGATAAGGAAGAAGAGCATATTTATTTTAGGCCAAAAGGAAGTGTAAAAAGCATTATGACAAAAAGAGAACACAGCTTCTCAAAAAGATTGGATTGGGGAAAAAAATGTTCTGTGGGAAATATCGACGGAACAAGAGTTCAGCTAGCACAGTGCATGCCACCCAAATGAGTGTGAAATTGAGTTCTAATTCTGAACCCCACTAGCACAGCCATTTTTATCATCCTTGGCATGCCTTAAAAAGAACCTTGGATTTGAATTTAGCCTTAAGTCTGGTCCACTTGGCTAGCATTTCAATTATGACTATGTGTTTAAATTGATACCATCATTATTAAACTTTCAGTAAGATATTTTTACTTTCATCATTTTCAAAATGATGATGGTATTTCACATGTTTACTAAGAGACTTGCTTAAAATCACATTATCAGTAAAGACATAAAACCGGTATTAATTTCATCTGTGATAGGTCTTTCTTTCTACTACACTTATGGGTAGCCAGGGTTTTTTAATTTTGTTTTTGTTATTTCTACTATTTTACTTATAATTGTTATTTGTACATTGAGAGATATCAAAGATCATTTTATTCTTCTTGAATTACTTTTATGTCAGATTTTTTTTTTGCAAAATAACATTTTGAACAAAGCTTTCTTCCTCAAAATATTTGATCTTAATAAACAGATTGTATCATGGACACAATCCAGCCTTCCCTAGATGATCCTGGAAAGGTACATGGCCTGGATACCACATTCATGTTTTTAGAGTTATAAAGAACCAAAATTGGAAAAAGTTTAATAAATTGGACCAAAATAGTACCGGTCACAAAATGACCCTCCATCCCTCAGTTTCATCATCATTTAATAGGCAAACTAATAGTGTCTAACTCTGTTACTGGGAGGATTAAATTATTTCATAAGGTGTAGTTTAGAAGATTTTCTGGCACAGAGTAAGCACTTATTAAATGTTAGTAATTGTTTTGTTAGTATTAGTTTTTAAAACTAATCATATTAAGTATTCAACTATCCACCATATTGGTAAGCAGAAAATAAAAACGTTTAAAACTCCATGACATTTTAAAGTATACTTCAAATTCTTAGAGACCTGTGACAAAGAATTCTTGATTTAAAGCATTCAGTTCATCTTCTTAAGATGCTTTATTTTTCAGTTATATAATTCTGAAGCTGTTGCCCACGTGGAAAGATAGATTTATTTGTAAAAAAATTATTTTGGAACTTCAGGGAAGTTAAGACTATGACATATGGCTGCATGTCTGTTTGAAATGTGACACTCCAAGACTTCTGTGAGTTCACTCTTTGAAACTTCAGTGCACAACATTTAACCATGGTAGCATTACATTTGATATATTTGTTTGATTAAATATTCTATTTTTTGTTATGGTTGTTAATATTTTACAATGAAATAAAAACCACTTGTGCCTGGCCAGGTGCTCAGTGGTTAGAGTATTGGCCCAAGTACTGAAGGGTCTCCTGTTGGATTCTAGGTGAAGGGCAAGAATTGAGTTTCAGTTTGATCCTGGCTTCCTGATCAGGGCACATTCAGGAGGCAACCAATTGATGTGTGTCTCGGACAACTCTCTCTCTCTCTCTCTCTCTCTCTCTCTCTCTCTCTCTCTCTCTCTCTCTCCCACATCCCTTTTGACCTCCCTTCCACTCTCTCTAAAATAACATGGAAAAAACAGCTGTGGGTGAGGATGAACAATAAAAAACAAAATAAGAAAAACACTACTCATTGTAAAGTTCTTCAGTATTAAAAGAGCTATCTAATTTTTCAGTCTTTGTTCGCATATAATTCCAATGTCCAGTTTTTGAACGGACATAACTTTAATATTTTTAATTGAAGCTTAATAATAGCAAGTACAATTTTAATTAATCTATAGTTTTCAAGTGGATTATGTGGGGCTAATTATTATTGTTACTTACTGTGGGACCAAGAATATAACACATTTTATGCTAGTACATTTTAACATACAGAGGATGACTGATTTCTATAACTTACTGGGAAAACCAAGTTTAGTAGTAAATAGCTAAGTTGGAGAGATTTTGTTAGTGGCAACCCACGAGCTAAATAAGAAATTTGCAGGTAATTGCTACATAAATGATCTAAAATTGAAATATAAAATATTAGGTGCAAATAGAATAAGTTCTATCACTATTTTTAATTACTAAAATTATATTTTATTTTGAATTAGGTGGCCATAAATCTATTTTACCCTTATTTAAATCAATCAGATATTTCTTCTCTCTTCTCTCTCTTCCCTCCCTATCTCTTTGTCTATTTCCCCTACCCCAGAGTGTTTTCATTGCATCTCAAAAGGTGACTTAGATTCTTCTGGTGTCTCTGCTTGTGTTTCTTTCACTGGACATTTTCCTAGACTA
>PVJC01026570.1:0-23907 GCA_004026665.1 Murina feae
CATCCCTTCCATTCTCTCTAAAACTCAATGGAAAAAAATATCCTCACTCCTCAGGTGAGGATTAAAAAAAAAAAAAAAAAAAAAAAAAGGCTGGCTATTCCATCAGGCTGCATATGAGTTCTCATTCAGAAGTGAGCTAATCTAGACGTGGAAACTAGAAAGACCACAGAATCATCTTGGGTGTGAACCAGGGAACTCAACGGGCTCAAACGATTGCTTTCGCCACATGTGCTTCAGAATCACAACTCAAAATGATATTATAACGCTTTAATAGGAAACGTGTGTGCGCGTGCGCGTGAGACAGAGACAGACAAAGAAACACAGAGTGAGACAGAGGTGAAGGGAGAGAAGGATAGGGAGAGGGAGGGTGAGAAGTTGGAGAAGAGGGAGAGAAAGGGTGAGGAAGGCCGAAGGGAGGGGAAAAACCCAAATACCAGGCAGAGATGATGCTCAAATTAAGTGGTAACGACTAGATTAGACATGCCTATGGCACATTCCCTAAAGAATAAAGAGGCCCATGTGACCTTGAGGATTCTTTCCAAATAATTCTTCACTATCTATCAAAATTCAACCAACTCCTCATTTTGGTACTGAAGAGGTAAAACAGACAATCCCCAAATCCCAACTACTTGACCTCAGAAACTGTTGTGTCATCTATTTTTTAAAAGTGTATATTGTCTTCTAATTAATATCACAAATGACAAGTATGATGTAAGCTAACATTAAAGTAAATTTGGCACAGATCAACTAATGGAAACTTGGCGACTGCCCAGAAGTTGGACTCGAGGGGAAACCAGCCCGGAGTTAAAAATGTCCCCTAGACAGTCGCCATCTGGGCATGAATATGACAGTGCAGGCCAATTCATGGTTACACTGAATGCACTAAAAGAGCCCCCTATTGTGTGGTGGTTGTCACTGAGGGTGAGAGGGGAAGGAATTTGCTGGACCAATGCAGGAATCAATGTGAGAAGCAGAACGAGAAAAACCCAGAAGTCCTTGGCTCAGGCTACTGAAGCCCGTGCCATGCCTTCCATTCCGTCACCACAGCTGGCTCCCTGCCAGCAGCTCCTCACGGAAGGACATCTCCTCGATTCTGCAGGAGGAAGCAGCCCAGGGGTCACAACAGCCATCAGAAGCGGCTGGGGCCCTGGGCATATGTGGGAGCATTTGTCTTCCAATTAACTATTACTTTCTCTTCAACCAAACCCCTGCTTTCAGTATCAGAAAAACACGCCTACAGGCAACACATGTTCAGATCACAAAATTGGGAGATGGCGCTCTATCTTACCAGATTCCCCACAGACAAGACATGTTCGAATTGTGGCGTCATAGGATGGTGCTCCATCGCCATGAACAGTGTATTCAGGACGATGCAGATGGTGATGGCCAAGTCCACGAAAGGGTCCATAACGATCAAGTTCACGATCTCTTTCAGTTTTATCCAGTAGGGGTGACACTCCCAGATGAGGAACGTATTGGCGAATTTATACCAGCACGGCGGGCACTTTCTCTGGGACTCTTCCAGCTCTGCGGGGAGTAAAGGACAAAGGTGGCCCCTCAATCCCAGTGTGGAAACAAAGGAGATAGATCCTCCCCGGGACATCATCGCTGTGCTCACGTGAGGACAAAGTGCAGACTCTCCCTGTGTTCCTTGATTTTCCTTCTCAAAGGGAGAGAGGAGGCAGGATCAGTACCATGCCACTTCCCTGTTAATAATGATGATCTAGTTATAAACAAAATTCAACCCATCTGTTTTGGGAGCGCGCAGAACAGTTAGGAGCTTAGCCTCTGGAATCTCAACTGGCTTCAACACTTAACTGTGGGAACTTGAGTGAGTGATTTCAATTTCCGGTGAGAATTAAATGAGTTAAAATAAAGTGACTCAGAAGGCCCTAGAACAATAACTTTCATCTCATGGCACACATAAGCCAATGACTAAAATTCTGTGGTACACCAAATTATATATATACTAGGGGCTCGGTGCACAAAAAATTGTGCACTCAGGGGGGTCCCTCAGCTTGGTCTGCACCCTCTCCAATCTGGGAACCCTTGGGACTGCTGGCTCCTAACCGCTCACCTGCCTGCTGGCCTGATCCCCCTAACTGCTCTCCCCTGTTGGCCTGATCCTCCTAACTGCTCTCTGCCTGCCTGATAACCTGTTAACTGCCTCTGCCTCAGCCCTGCCACCATGGCTTTGTCCGGAAAGTTGTCTGGAAGATGTGCAGTCTAATTAGCATATTACCTTTTTATTAGTATAGATTTCTGATCTGACTTAAAAAAGGTATAATTTTGATTCATTCACACTGGACAGTTATCATTGTGTTGGCTGCTGTCATTTTTAAATTTGACAAACTAAGGGAAATGAGGTCAGTACCACTGATTAAATAGTTAGATACTGCATATTTTAAAAATTCTTGCGGTGCACCAGTGTCCTTTGGCACACCAGGTGAGACTAGCTGCCCTAGCATATACTAAGTGCTGCTGAAATATTTGCTATTGTTATTACCTTTATAGCAGATCAGCATCATCAACCAAGGCACCATGTGTTCTGATGTTCCAAAGAAGAATGTCAGTGAGTTCACAACTCATAATTCAGTTAGAGATGTTGTCACCTTCCTTTCCTCTTTTCTCCCTTCCGTCTCCTCTCCTCTCTCCTTCTCGTCCTCTCTCAGCCTTTCCCACTGTCATCCTTTCCTTCTTGCTTCATCTTCTTCCCCTCTCCTTCCCTTGGTCTCTTTCTTCTTTCCTTTTTCTTCCTCTCCTTCTTTTGTCTTATCCCTCTCTTTCTGTTTGTCCCTTTTAGAAACAGAACCTATTTTTTTCCAAACAAGATTTTATGTAAGCCCCAACATGTAAAATACATAAACCAGGAACTGTCTAGTTGAGACAAGGAGAGGAGCTGGGAGCCAGTCCAACTGATTTATTCCTTTCCTGAGGGACTTCCCCAGTCCTAGGACTCTGATAAACACAGACTGAAAATCACTGGACTACATGATCTCTAAGGTCGTTTACAAAGCAAAGATCAAAAAGGATGCTTAGACCCAAAAGCCAGAGAGCCATTCAGCTGGCAGCCACAACCATCTCGGTGCGAGGCCCCACAGCACAAAGCTCTCCCCAAGTTGAGTGTGGAATAGAATGGCTAGGATTCCCAAAGTCCAGGGATCTTGACCTAGGAGAATGTTAGGAGATCTAACTTTGCAAACCTGTCAGCATGATAGTCCTTAGAGGCACAGTATTGGTTCTAGAGCAGTGGTTCTCAACCTTCTGACCCTTTAAAACAGTTCCTCATGTGGTGACCCCCAACCATAAAATTATTTTCATTGCTACTTCATAATGGAAATTTGCTACTGTTATGGATCGTAATGTAAATATCTGATATTCAGGATGGTCTTAGGCGACCCGTGAAAGGGTCATTCGACCCCCAAAAGGGTCGCGACCCACAGGTTGAGAACTGCTGTTCCAGAGGGTGGCTATAACGCCACCCCCACCCCTGCCCAATTCTTCTGACAAAAAACAAATCATTCATGGAATAAAGGAAAGTTTCCCAACATTTCACCACCAACAAGATGGAAGCCTGCAATTCGTCCACTTTCCCTTTTCCGACCAGCTGGATGGTGCCTGTGGGGACAGCTTTATTTTAGTTGGGGTGCTTTGCTGGGTTTCTCATTGGCTCCCTGGTTGCTAAGAAAATGGTTGCCTTGGTTTTTCAGATTTAAGGGCCACAGTAAGCGCCATGTGGGAGTCTGCGTGGGAAAGGAAGTCTGTGAAGAAAATTTGCTTTGGCTTCTTCCTCATAGAACTCCCTCCGTTTCCAAGGTAAATTTAGTTTTCTTCCCCCCTCCTTCTAAAAAAAAAAAAAAGAAAGAAAATGAAAAGGTTCTCTTATTTCCATAAATTCTTGTAGTACGTATTTGGAAATCTGGTTCTGTTTCTTTTTTTACCTCCTCCCATCTCCAAATGTCTGCTGCTCACCAGCACAGCATGCACATGAAGGTTGAAGCTGCTACTGTTCAGATTTCTGACAGTTGACACAATTGTAATGTTTTATAACCAACTAGAGGCCTGATGCACGAAATTCGTGCATGGGTGGGGTCCCTAAGCCTGGCCAGCAATCAGGGCCTATTGGGGCCAGGCCAGCTGGGGCCTGTTGGCTGTCGGCTGGGGCTTGCCAGCTGCCAGACAAGGCCTGCTGGATTGGGGGGAGGGACCAAGAGAGGTCTGCCGGCCATGAGGACGGACTGGAGGAGGTTGGCTATGGGGCACCAAGAAGATTCCTAGAGGGATGTGAGATATCTCTTAACTACCTTTACTGAGCAAAGTGTAGATCTTCAGGATTTTTTTCATTTCACCAAAAGTAAGAACATAGAGTGTTAGGAACTAGAAAAAATCACTAAGTGAATAAGGAAGTGTATAAAGTAGCTCACAACTGGCCCCACGTGCCAGGAATAGGGGAAGTAACTGATTTGGGGGACTGGGTTAACGTGGGGGATGAGTGTCCAAAGGTTTCCTTACCTTGCTCCCAGACATTTTCAGAGAGGTACTGCAGGTTTCAACTTCAGGCCTACTGGGAATTGTTTCCAGAGAGGGCCTCATAATTCCACCAAGATGGTGGCATTGGCAGACCATAAGGTTTCTGAAGGCAGTGGCTTCTCTTAATTCAATTCAACATTCATGCACCTATAGTTTGCGAGGCACTGGGAAAACGCTGAGGAATGCGAGTCCCCATCCTCACAGAGCTTACCATTGCACCGGAAAGGCAGAGAAATGCCAGAGAGGTGACTGTGCGCCACCTGACATTTGTCAGTTGAATAAAAGAATGTGTAAGCCCTCGCTGGCTGGGCTCAGTGGAGAGATTGTCGGCCTGCAGACTGAAGGGTCCCGGATTCAATTCTGGTCAAAGGCACATACCTAGGTTGCAGGCTCGATCCCCAGTAGGGTGTGTGCAAGAGGCAGCCGATCAATGATTGGCTAATATACAAAGTGTCCCCTCGGGAGTTTGACCAGGAGACTGGGAGTTCGATTGCTCACTATGATGTGTGCTGACCACCAGGGGGCAGCGCAGAACCAAGCAAGGCCCTGGCTGGTAGCTGGGGAAGGAAGGCCCTGGCTGGCAGCCGGCAGCCAGAAGGCCCCAATTGTCCCTGGTTGCTGGCCAGGCTTAGGGACCTTACCTGTGCATGAATTTCGTGCACTGGGCCTCTAGTACAAATATATTATATATATATTAGGGGCCCGGTGCACAAAAATTTGTGCACTCGGGGTGGAGGGAGTCCCTCAGCCTGGCCTGTGCCCTCTCACAGTCTGGGTCCCCTGAGTGGATGTCCTATGATGGCCCCAGTCTGCCAGGCGCCTTTTGTGTGTGTGTGTGTGTGTGTGTGTGTGTGGGCACTGGGGACCTGCCCCCAGCCGCATCTGAGGCTTGGAGCAGTCCTCCTGTGTGTCTACCTGCCGGGGGCCTGCCCCCAGGCACACCGTAGAGGCTTGGAGCAGGCACCCCCTCTATGTTGATCTCTCAGACTCTTGCCCTCCCCTGCATGTTGTTCTCTTTTCTGAGCTGTGGCCAGGGCTGGGTGCTGCCCGCCTCCCAATCTTGCCTACTGCCCATCTTCCTCCAGCCACCAGAAAGCAGGGAAAACCCCGCCTTGTGGTCAGGGCAGCCTTTTCCTGCTCCCTGATCCCTGGAAGGGACCTGGGAAGCCCACCAAGCAGGCCACCGACCCCCTGCTGCCTCTTACCCGCTTCCCGGTGCCCTCCAACCCTGCCGCCTCTTTCCCACTCATGGGTCCTGGGTCCTGCGCTGTTCCGCCCTGCAGCCGCTCTGTGCACTCGGGAGGTCCCTCAGCCCGGCCTGTGCCCTCTCACAGTCTGGGACTCCTCTGGGGATGTCCACCTGCCGGCATGCCTGACTAGCCTGGGTGAGGGGCTGATGGCTGTCTCCAGGCTGGCCAAGCCCCCCAGGAACGTCCCTCACCCCATTGGGTTGTGGCCAGCGTGGGTGAGGGGCTTTAAGGCTGCCCACAGCTCCCATTGACCCAACGTCCCAGCAAGGCTGGATGGACACAAGTTTCTGGGGTTTGTTTATCTTCTATAATTGATGCTATTCCTTTAGGGCCTGGGGTTTATCTCCTATAATTGGTGCTGTTCCTTTAAGGCCTGGGGTTTGTTTATCTCCTATAATTGATGCTGTTTCTTTAAGGCGGCTAAAGAACCCTCCTCTCTGCCTCACCTCGCGGCTTCTATAATGACACAATGTTATCTTAGACTCAGGCCCGGCTTCAGCTCCGAGGATTCTATGACTTATACAATATTGCAAATGTGTGTTTTGCTTAACCAAGACTAAGCGAGCCGTTGCGCAGGCAGTTTCCCTTTCGCTCCTGCTGCAACGGACGCTGCCCTTTACTCCGTGAGCAGCGGCCGCCATGTTGGCTGGGCTCATTTGCATACAGTCGCTCTGATTGGCTGTTGGGCGTCCCGGAGAAACGGTTAATTTTACTATTCCGCTTTTATTAGTTTAGATAAAATTAGATAAAAAAGAATAAGTAAGTCATTTGTGGCAGCAATAGCTACAGCAGGCTACCACTATAGGAGAGTGTTTCAAACTTTTTAACCCAAGAATAAGTAATGCCAAGTACCATTATTACGACCTCATTCTTACTTCACCTACTCTCTCCCCTTCCTTCTCTCAGGGCTTTTTCTGCTTTGAGAAGTGAAACTACACTACTCTCTGCCTACATCCCACCTCCAGGCCTTTGAAATATCCCCAAAGCTGATGGCTCCCCTAACTAAATTCTGCTGAGTTTACTGGATCCCGATGAGCATGTCTGCAACAGGATAGGGGTGAGGCAGAACAGGCAGGACTTTCTCATTATTTACAGAATTCTGGAATGCACCAGTGTGGTTTTATTAAAAAAAAAATTTCTATCCTCATCTGGGGATATTTTTCCATTGATTTGAGAGAGAAAGACAGAGGGAAATATTTATGTGAGAGAAACACATCTATTGGTTGCCTACTGCACATGCCCTGACCAGGGCCCAGGCCTGCCACCTAGGTACTAGGTACATACCCTTGACTGGAATCGAACCCGGGACCCTTTGGTCCACAGGCCAATGCTCCATCCATTGAGCCAAACCACTAGGGCTCCACTGTGGTTTTAAACCCTTAGGTAGGTAGGAGCCTGTTTCTTTGATTTTAAATAATAATTTTAATACTTGGATTAAAACGTCAGGGCTTCCTAACTGAAGGTCTGAAAAGCAGGAACAACTACTCATTCAATGCTAGCTTTTCACATTGTAGTGATCTAGTGACCATTAATCCAGAGGGACCAGTGGTCAAACAGAAATGATCTTTCTTAAGGTCCATAATTCCCTCTTCACATTATTCAGCTCCAGCCATTCATCGTTCTTTGCTTACAGCAGTTGTCTCATCAGTTTTAACAAAGGGAGTCAACTACTAGGAGAGGGAATAGAAAGAATGTTTGAGCAGGAACAGGCAGTAAAGGTAAAAGTGATGTGAACTTCAGGGCTTAGAAAAGGGGAAATGAACTGGAATGGCCTCTTATCCAGGAACACAACTACAGCCATCTCCTCTGAGCCACCCTTGCATCTATTGTTTTTTCTTTAAACCTCATGCAAGGATATTTTTTTTTCAAGAGAGCAGAAGAAAAAGAGGGGGAGAGGGAGAGGGAAAAGGAGAGAAGAAGAGAGGGAGAGAAACATCGATGTGAGAGACACATCCACTGTTTGCCTCCTGCACCCACCCTGAGCAGGGTGGGGGAATGAACCTGCAGCTCAGATACAAACCAGTGACCCTTCCGTGCATAGGCTGATGTCTACCACTGAGCTACACTGGCCAGGGTTGGTGTTATTATTTTATGTGTGTGCTGGTGGGTGGAGAATGAGTAGAGCAGAACAGAAAGATAAAGAAGAGGAGAGGAAGGAGAGGAAGATAAGGGAGTAGAGAAAGGCAGTAAAGCTCCAATGATTTAGATCTCAGGACGGACAAAAGTGCTAGGTCTCCAGCAGAAACCCTGCCACACCACCACTCCCCACCACTCCAAACTCAGCAAGATTCAGTTCAACAAGCATTTCTGAACATCTTCTTCTGCCAAACCCTGTGCTCGGGCACCGAGGTAATCAATAAAAAATTGCTGCATTGCTTCGACAGTTCTCCTGCTCTGAATGTCTTTGCCAATAATAAAATACGCCTGTTAGAGGTTGTTAGTTTCCTTTCTCAGCTGCCATAGATACTCAGATAAATCTTGTCTTGGTGTTCAAGTGAAGAATAAAATTAGCCAAGGTTCTTAAACTAGTGTTTCTTATCTGGAAATGATCTGCAGTTATCACTTGGTACCTTAAGTATAAGCTACAAAGAGCTTAAATATGTTCTATCGGCAAGGAGCCTGATGGGATGGAAAGAAAACAGGAATAGGAGAAACCAAGATGGCGGCATAGGTAAACACCGGGAATTGCGGTCATGCACAACCATTTTAAAACAACAACGAAAAGAAAAAACTCACACCACCCAGACCCACAGTAAGGCTGGCTGAGTAGAAATTCTACAACTAGAAAGAGACTGAGACGCAGAGGAGGTGTGGAAATAAAGTGCAGAGGTACGGAGGCGCGCGCGAAGGGGCTCGCGGAAAGGGCTGGCAGCATTTCTTATTGGAGGGAGGCACAAGCTCCCGATGGCTCTGAACTCCAGTTCCAGGCGAGTTTCTAGATACTCAGAATCATACGGGGAGGAGTTGGACTGTCTGGCACCGTCGGGCACCAGTAGGAACTCCAGAGCGGCTTGAGACCTGGTGCCTCTTAGGACAGGACTGAGCAGCAGCCATAGCTGGTTGCTCTGCCCTATAGACTCGCCGAGACCCCAACCCACCCAAGCTGTGCACAGAGGCTTTTGCATATAAAAGGCTGAGTAGCCTCAGTCAAAGGCTAAAATAGCACCTCCTTGGAGATACAAGTGCCAGCGTACCCAGGGGTCTGAGTGGTACAATCCTAAATACAACTCCTCAGATTCATAAGGGACACATTTGGGGCGGACTCCATGAGCACCAAAGACCCACTGAAACAACTCTTGCCCCATAAGGGTGTCTCCAGCATAGAAGTTTTCCCACTGTAGACACAGCTGATTCACATAACCAAGTGGCTGGGAGGTCATTTCCTCTCAGTGATCACCTAACACGGAAAGCCACTCTATCAACCTAGGGAAGCAGCCAAAATGTGGAGACAAAGAAATGGATCACAAATGACAGAAAAGGAGGAAAGCAAACGACAGGATATAGAGTTCAAAACCACGGTTATAAGGTTTTTCAAAAATTTTCTAGAAACCACTGATAAACTTAGTGAGACCCTCAATAAATCTAATGAGACCCTCGAGGATATGAAAAAGGACCAACTAGAAATTAAGCATACACTGACTGAAATAAAGAATATTATACAGAGATCCAACAACAGATTAGAGGAACGCAAGAATCAAGTCGAAGAATTAAAATACAAAGAAGCAAAAAATACCCAAATGGATAAGCAAAAAGAAAAAAGAATCCAAAAATATGAAGACAGTGTAAGGAGCCTCTGGGACAACTTCAAACATACCAACATCAGAATTATAGGGGTGCCAGAAGAAGAGAGAGAGCAAGATATTGAAAACATTTGAAGAAATAATGACAGAAAACTTCCCCTACTTGGTAAAAGAAATAGACTTCCAAGTCCAGGAAGCACAGAGAACTCCAAACAAAAGTAATCCAAAGAGGACCACACCAAGACACATCATAATTAAAATGCCAAGAGCAAAAGGCAAAGAGAGAATCTTAAAAGCAGCAAGAGAAAAACAGCTAGTTACCTACAAGGGGGCATCCATACGTCTGTCAGCTGATTTCTCAACAGAAACTTTGCAGGCCAGAAGGGAGTGGCAAGAAATATTCAAACTGATGAATAGCAAGAACCTACAAACAAGATTACTTCACCCAGCAAAGCTATCATTCAGAATTGAAGGTTGGATAAAGAGCTTCACAGACAAAAAAAAGCTAAAGGAGTTCATCACCACCCAACCAGTATTATATGAAATGCTGAAAGGTATCCTTTGAGAAGAGGAAGAAGACAAAGTAAAGATAAAAATTATGAACAACAAATACATATCTATCAACAAGTGAATCTAAAAATCAAGTGAATAAAAAATCTGATGAACAGAATAAACTGGTGAATAGAATCAGAGGCATAGAAAGGGATTGGACTGACAATTTTCGGGGGGAAAAGGGTGTTGGGGGTGTGGGAAGAGACTGGACAATAATCGTACACCTATGGATGAGAACAGCGGGGGGTGGTAAGGACAGAGGGTGGAGTGGGAACTGGGAGGAGGGGAGCTATGGGGGGGAAAAGAGGAACAACTGTAATAATCTAAACAATAAAGATTTAAAAAATTTTTTTAAAAAAGAAAACAGGAATAACTGAAGCTGTTCAGATGGTTGAAAGCAGTTGGTTCAGTATTGTTTTTACCTGATACATTCTCCAGATTAGGCAGGGAAAGGCGTAGCTCCTTGTAAACACTCGGATGTAAACGCTTCAAGGGAGATCCTTTCTAGGGATTCTCTCTTCACTGCAGACGCCCCTGCCCAACACACGTGCGTGCCCGCACACACACACTGACATGCACACACTTACAAAGTGGTATTGGTTTTAAATGACTCAATGACTCAAAAAATAACTTGTCTCAAGGACATCAGGATCATTTTAAGTCTCCTGATATCAGGGACTCTGGCTATTGTTGGGTTAGTCTGGTGTTTGAACTCTGAAGGAAGTCAATTTGAGGCCTCAAGAATAGTCTGGAACAGAATGGATAAAGAAGTTGTGGTACATATATCCAATGGAATATTACTCAGCCATAATAAAGAAGGAAAGCTTGCCATCTCCAACAAAACAGATGGATCTTAAGGGTGTTATACTAAGTGAAAGAAAGCAGACAAAGACAAATACCATATATCTCCACTTATATGTGGAATCTAAACAACCAAATAAATGAATAAACAAAACAGAAACAAGCTTGTAGGTACCTAAAACAAATTGATGGTTGCTGGATGGGACTGGGGTTGGGGCACTGGGGGAAAAAGGTGAAGGGATTAAGAAGTACAAAATGCCAGTTATAAAAACAGTCATGGGGCTGGAAGTACAGCATAGGGAATGTAATCAATGAACTGAAATAACTATGGTGTCAGAGGGTACTAGACTTAAGGGGATCACTCGATAAGTTATGTAATGTCTAATCCCTATGTAGAATACCTGAAACTAATATTGTAAGCCAACTGTAATTGGAAAAAAAAAGTTGGATCTATAATGGGACAAGTCAACTAAATCAACACAAATCAAATGAAGAAGATTCATACAGAATCAATCAGAACCTGTGAGCGAAAACTTCGCCACTGAATCGACCTCTAAAGAAAGCAGGAGGAGCCTGGGATGCAGACCCCAATTGGACGGAAAGCTAGCACTTGCTGGGCATGGGGAGAGCTGGAGCTTCCTCAGGTGCTCCTGAGCATGTCCACTGTGTCATGGAGGAGCCACCTAATGCTGAGGTTGGGCACTGACAGCAACGTCACTGCAGGCATGCTACAATTCAACAGTGGCTGCTCCTCAAGTGGCACAGTGAGTGCCGGACAAGAGCAGTTTCAGTGCATCTATTCACACATCCAATGTATTTATGGCTATATGAGCGTGCTTGAAGACAGGCAGAGTTAGGCGCAATCAAAATGCACAGTACATTCATCCTTAAGGGAAAACCACAAGCATTGTAAGTAGCTGAAAAGGAAAAGAAGGTATGTTTTGGGGTGATGGGGTTCCATCATCCTTTATCGTCACAGTTCTTCAGTCTATATTCCTTTATGCCTTACATCACCCCACTGGCTCCTCGTGATGACAATTACAGAGACTTCTTCAGACCTTCTAGCTCACACTTATGTCACTCCTTCATATTATCTGTCTGTGCACAATGCTGGCAGCAACTTTGAAGTCCTTATTGGATTCTCTGCATGCAAATTTGGGATGCTGGTTTCTATGACCAGCACACTATTCCTAAAGCTTAGAGGCAATTTTTGCAAAACTCAGATCAAGGGACAGGGATTATATTTATCAAGCACTCTACAGATTTGTATCTCAGCAGCTTGGACTGACATCACAGGGCACATACCTTCTACTAGTGTATTTGTAACAACACTCAGTATACTGTTTATCCTGTCCTTCCGCCCATAGGAGGCCAGCTGCTCCATGGAAACTAAGAGAGATCCAGGACCTTTCTTCTTAATTTCCACTTCAGTTGTACCCTGAAAAGAAAAAAAAAAGCAAATGGGGTGAGTAGTCTTGTAAACATTCAGGTTGGGCCTTATCAGATCAATAATCCAGACTGTGAGCAGAAACATACGCTCTTCCTTAAATTTCTTACTTTAATCCTACAATCAATCCTATTGACCTCAAGAAGCAGGATGCTATAAGTTGGCCATGGACTATACTCACTTCTACAGAGGACAAGACCAAGTCATTTACGTTTGTACAAATCTACAATGAACCCGAGTCTGGCTGGGACCCAAATGCCTCATCTGCTTAATTCCAAACATAGAATAGAAAGACCAGGTCCCCTGGGGCAAAGCCATCAGAAGAAGACCCTGAATTTTGCTGTCCTAGTCTCATATCCGCAGCATTTGACTAGAATTGGACCACATCATAGAATAAGTCAAATCCACCTCCATCTGAAATTTCACTAAGGGCCGTGTCCCTAATCGCACTGAGAGTTACAGATACTGTTTCCTTCGTGTGTAGGAGCACCAGTATTCCACCAAACCGTTGCTTCCAAATGCCAAATCTGGGCCTAACGGAATGCTAGTAAGTTCTATCCAAATCTCCTCCAAGCCACTGTAAAGAAGCATGGTAAGGTTTAGCTGTTTAATTAAATATATTGCATCATCTGTGTTGATCTTGCCTTTTAAAACTTTATTTTCATGAGCTAACCTATATGGTTCAAGTCCCCAATAAAAGAAAAAGGGCAGGAAGTACTATCAGATTGTTATACACAATATTTTTACAAGCTCCACAGTGGTCCACATCCCCCTGGCTCATGATGTTAATTAGGTTACAGTCGATGGTTTCTTCGTATTCCTTGCTTATGTTCTTTGTGCCAACCTGGATATTCCACATCAGATCAGGCTCAATGGAATGGCTTAAAACCTAGCTTTCTAGTAACCATGTTGTCCACTTTTAACACGTTGTCCACCTAACATTGGCTGCCCCTTCCATGGTGAGCATCAGAGGGCAGAGAAAGTCTCCATCACCGAAGGCCAAGGAAGAGACATGTTTGTATGAAGCTAGAGAAGTATCTGTCTGGTCTGCACAAAATGATCCTACCAGTTTTAAAAAGAAAAGAATTATCTCAGGAGAGGCACATCAGAAAGCCTTTCTGTTCTTCTATGTTCAGTCTTTAAGAACCATACAGAAGAAGATTTCTGGCATATTATAATTTATCTCATCACAATGTTTCATCACATTTTCACTGATTCAGACATCTGGTTTACCTTACAGTTTTGTTTGGCAGAACTGCAGAAGAAATAGAAAGGAAAAAGCACTATTTCCTTGGCAAGTCCTGACTCGTTATTTACAAACATCTGTATCTGTAAGAATGACTAGTTAACCCTTGCCTCAGGTCATATGAGATATATTTCCTTGAGAAGTCACTTGGGTTAAAATTCCCAGCCTGATATTCATGACATCTAATAAATCAGATTAATTACTACATTTTAAAAATGACAATCATATAAAAACGAACAAAGAAAGACCCCACTCAATGCACACTCTTATTTCTGGCATTTATTGAGTCTCTATTTTTATTGAATTGCCATTCTGAATATTTGTGGTATGTGGTACATAATCTTCTTAATGCTGATCCCTAAGATACGGTATGATCTAATAGACCAGCTGATTCTTCAAGGAAGGATGAAATTGCATTTAATGTAGCTCTGGTACTAACTATATCTTAATATTTTCTTGTCTTGCTGGATGTAACAAGATATACATTCTTCTGGCTTTAATTGCAATAATCTTAAAAACAAAATTAATGAAAATGCTGTCTAAGAATGATCATTTCACGACTTTTAAAAAATTACAAAATATCAATACCAAGAAATAAATCTAGAAAAGATATACAAACCCCCCATTACAAACTATTCAACTTTGCTAAGAGAAACTTGAGAAGAGTTAAATAAGTGAAGAAATATACTCATAGGTTGGAATACTCAATATAATTAAGATCCTCATTCTTCCCAAACTGACCTCTAGATTCAGTGCAATCAGTATCAAAATTCTCCACTTTTTTGAAGAAATTAACAAGATGATTCTAAAATATATAAAGACATACAAAGAGTCTAGAATAGGAAAATCTTTTAAAATATTATCTAGAATAGCAAAAATATCTCTTAAAGATTATCTAATAATATTTTAAAATATTTTTAATTTGGAGAGCTTACACTGTCTCATTTCAAGAGTAATAAAGTTACAATAATTAAGACAAATGTAGTATTGGTATAAGCATAGATAAATAGATCAAGGAAATAGAAATAGAATACAGAAATAGACCCACACCTACTGCATCAATTGATTTCAACCAAGGAGTCAAATCAATTCAATGGAGATAGGAAAGTCTTTTTAACAAATGGTACTAAAAAACTGGATATCCACCCAGGTCCACTCCTATGTAGTTCCATACGGAAAAATTAATTTGAGCTGAATCAGAGACCTGAATGTAAAACCCAGAACTATAAAGCTTATAGAAGGAAAATATCTTCACAATCTTAGGGATTGGCAAAGATTTCTCAGGCAGATGCAAAAAAAATCTCAAAAGGGGAAAAAACTGATACATTGGACTTCATCAAAATTAAAAATTTATATAAATGATTAAGGATTTATATCCATAGTATATAAAACACTAACAAATCAATAATAAAAAGAACAGCTCAGTTAAAATGGGTAAAATATTAGAGTAAGCAATTAACAAAAGATATAAAAGTCAATAGGCACAAGAAAAAATGCTCATCATCATGGAAATTGAAAGGACAATAAGATCATATTTTATACTCACTAAGATGCTAAAATCAAAGATTAACACAACCACATATTGACTAGGATGTGGAGCAGCTGGAACTCTAATACATTGTTAATATAATCTAATAACAGAGTAATATGCAAATTAGGCATCACCTCACTACACATAAGCCATGCCCACCAGCCAATCAGAGTGATCATATGCAAATTAACACAGCCAATATGGCGGCCAGCAGCCACGGAGCTAGAGCAAACAGGAGGCTTGCTTGCCCCAGCAATGGAGGAAGCTCAACTTCCCCTCTGGCTAGGCCAGCTGTGGCCTCCACTCAAAGCAACAAAGTTTCAATTATAGAAGATAAATAAATCCCAGATACCTGCTTCCAGCCAGCCTCCCTGGGGGCTGTACCCAGCCTGCAAATAGCCATCAGCCCCTCACCCAGGCTGGCCAGGCACCCCAGCAAAACCCCTACCCTGAAGGAGCTGTGGCCAGCCTGCAAACAGCCATCTGTCCCTCACCCAGGCTGGCCAGGCACTCCAGGGGAGACCCCCACCCTGAAGGAGCTGTGGCCATCATGCAAACAGCCATCAGCCACTTACCCAGGCTGGCCAGGCACCCCAGCAGGACCCCTACCCTGATCCAGGACACCCTTCAGGGCAAACCAGCCTGCCCCCACCCATGCAACAGGCCTCTATCCTATTTAATAAAAAGGTAATATGAAAATTGACCCTAACAGCAGAACCACTGTGAATGACTAGTCACTATGACACACACTGACCACCAGGGGGCAGACGCTCAATGCAGGAGCTGCCCCTGGTGGTCAGTGCACTCCCACAGGGGGAGCTGTTCAGCCCCAAGCCAGGCTGACGGCTGCCAGTATAGCGGTGGTGATGGGAGCCTCTCCTGCCTCCTTAGCAGCGCTAAGGATGTCTAAATGCAGCTTAGGCTTGCTCCCTGCTGGCAAGTGGACATCCCCCAAGAGCTCCTGGGCTGCCAGAGGGATGTCTGACTGCCAGCTTAGGCCTAATCCCCCAGGAGCAGGCGTAAACCAGCAGGTGGACACCCCCCGAGGGGTCTCAGACTGCAATAGGGCAAAGGCTGGGCTGAGGGACACCCCCCCCCCGCCCCCGAGTGCACAAATTTTTGTGCACCGGGCCTCTAGTAGAAGTATAAAAGAATGATGTAACTATTTTGGAGAGTCGTTTGGCAGTTTCTCATGAAGTGAAACATACATTTACCATATGACCCAGAAATTTCACTGTGAGTTGAAATCTATCCAATATAAATGAAAACACTTATCTACAAAAAGAATTATGTAAGATGCTCTTGGCAAGCTTATTCATGCTACTGAAAACTGGGAGTACAAGAAAGCCCATCAATAGGAAAATGGACAAACAAATTAGGATACATTTATACAATGAAATACCACTCATCAATAACAAGAAATGAACTACTGATACACAAAACAACATGAATGTATCTCTAAAACATCTTTTTGAGTGAAAGAAGCCAAATAAAAATTTCACATTGTATTGAGTCCACAAGAATGAAAGAAAACTAATCTATGGTGATACAAGTCAGAAGTAGTTGTCTGGAAGGGGGAGGGGCTTGATTAAAAAGGAGTATGAGGATACTTTCTGGGAGAATTTTGTGGTAAAGAGGGCTTAGGGGATAATCCTCAACTGGTCAGAGAACTCATTCTCTACCTTGGTTTCACTCATAACTCTGGTAACTCTTGGGTGAGGTTTACCCATTGTACTAATGCAATACTGATTACAGAGGAGAATTCCTCTGGAAAGGAATATGGAATACAGAGTGTATAAATATGTATAAAATGTACCTGTATTATGGAAATAAACAAAGATCAAACAAACAAGAAAAACAAAGGTTATTTATGCTGTCTGACATAGCGAGGAAGTCAGCCAACAACACGTGTGTTTTAGCAAACTCAAAAGCAGGCAAAGGAATCGGAAAGTGTTATAGTGGGAGACAGAGGCTTCCGCAGGCCCCGATTAAAGCCTGTTGGCCTGGGGCAGCTGAGGCAAGCTAACTAGAAGCGGGGCACCCTATGTGCTTGGCTAGGGGTGCACATTTGGCTTCCTTTGGTTGGTCCTATGTTGGAACAGGGACAAAAATTAGGGAAGTTGTCAGTTATCAATCAAGTCATGGCCACTTGGGGCTGACTGTTATAGAAGTCATTGTTTAGCTCCCCGGATTGTCATTAGATATAGAAATTTGGCTTCTTATAAGTTTGAGTTAAAGCAAGCTGGTTTCCTGGGCTGTTTATTGTGGATAGGGGGTTGGTTTCTGGGGTAGCTTGTGGGTGAAAGTTTTATTTTTATACTATGAGCGGGTCATTTCGGTTTGTACATGCAATCTCTCAGGATTCATCAATCAGATTGATTAGCGGAGAGATAGAGAGCAAACATATTCACCACTGTTAACCGCTTACGACGATGTAAGTTAAAGCTGCCTACAAAGAACATTACATAAAAGTGCTAAGCAGAAGTGGGGGGGAGGGGGCGTGGATAAGAGAGAATTTGGAGAAAAATACATTTTACTAGTAAGAAAATCTAATCTGTTACAATCAGGGTACAAAGAATATCAAGATGGGCAGGTAGTTCCTGCAACTCCCTCCTCCCTAGGTGAGGTCTTCAAAATTGGGACTGCAAGCCCAGGTACTTGGATATTGTTTCTTTCCAGTTTAAAAAAATTTGAGACAAAATGCACGTAACATAAAATTCAACGTTTTAACCACTTTAAAGTGTACAATTCAGTGACTTTTACAATGTTGTACAATCATCACTATAATCTGATTCCAGAATGTTTCCAAAGAGAAAAACGTGGTACCTGGAAGCAGACAATCCCAATTCCCACCTCTACCCGGCCCCTTGCAAGCAATAACCTGCTTTCTGTCGCTATGGATTTGCCTCTTTAAACAGTTCATATAAATGGGCCTGGCTTCTTCCAGTTAGCACAATGTTCTTCAGGTTCATCCGTGCTGCAGCACATATCAATTCTTCATTCCTTTTTATAGCTGAGTCATATCCTATTGCAGACATGTATCACATTTTGTTTATCCATCCATCAGTTGGTGGGCACTTGGGTTGTTTCTACTCTTTGGCTATTATGAATAATAATTTTCTAAATATTTATGTCTAAGTTTTTGTGTAAACACCTGTTTTTAATTTTCCTGGGCATATCTCTAGGAGTAGAATTGCTGGGTCATATGGTAACTTTATGGTTACATTTCTTTTTTTTTTTCTTTACTCTGTTTCATTTTGTTGGGGAAGGAGGAGGAGGATGAATGACTTCTTGGAAAATTCAACTTCTAAGGAGCCTTGGTGCAAAAACTATCAGCAACAGAGGAAGAAATTGAGAACCTTACTTTTGTTCTTTGAAATTTAAACCCAGTATATATTTGTTCCATTTCTCTTAACTCAAATGCAAAGTTTATTAGAACATCTAGCCACTGACTTCCAACCTCCTAAATTGTAGCTGTCCTCAAAGAGATATTCTGCAACCTCTGCAGGTAGTAGATTCTGCCCAATTTCTACAGCTCTCCCCAAGGAAGCTCAACTTGCTACTGATTCTGAATTGCTTTCTCATGGGAATGCATAATGAGAGTCTAACTTCTAGTCCAGTCATTTTTCTTGGAACTAAAATTTAGAGGATTTTAGAAGTGGCCTTGGAACCTAGCCATTTATCTCTGTTCAAGTCCGTCTCAAACTTTTGTAGTGTTTTGCTTTAAAATACCTGTACAATTATTTCTCTTTCTCAGAGAAAGTATCTTTAGAATCTCAGAAGGAACCCTATCCTCTCCAAGGCAGGCAATTCAGAAGAAACCCCACTGTCTACTTTTCAGGGCTAAAATGTCCAACAAATTATAGGGAGAGAAATAGAAACTGGATACAAAGAACCTGAATACCAAGAATGGATCCAATAATATGCTTCACATTTTATATGCCATTACATTTAATGTTCACAATAGCCCTATAACAAAGGCCCTTTTATCTTTTTATTACAGGCATGGAAATGGGCTTAGAGAGGTTAATTTTTCAGGATCACAAAGTAAATAAAAAACTTGGACTTTAGAGTTAGTATAGTGTAACAGTTAATGGTTAAGACTTTGCAGTTAGATTCAAATCCTAACTCTGCTGCTTACTGGGCAACCAAGTACTTTCTAAGCTTTGGTTTCCTCCTCAGTGAATTGCAGGCAACTAGGGTACCGATCTCATAGGGCAGGGGCCGTGTGCATGAAATGAGATGTTTGTACACTTGCAAGCTAATGTGTTACAATTTCTGAATTATGTCTGATTTTGGATTGTCAGTGGCATTTGCCTTCTTAACGAGCGAAGAGCTATGACTCTCACCTACTTTTCCAGCTCATGGGAAAAGTCCCCTCATCCTCTGTTTCACCAAAAACCAAAGTAGAAATTCCTAAACTATCAAAACAAAAATCACCACTCAATCATAAGTGAATAATTAATGAAGATGTGACATAGTTTTTGACGAGACTCTAATGGTATGATGGCTGGATTTTTTTAAAATAAGAAATACTAGGGGTCCGGTGCACAAAAATTTGTGCACTCAGTGGGGGGGATCCCTCACCCGGCCTGTGCCCTCTCAAAGTTTGGGACTCCTCGGGGGATGTCCACCTGCTGATGTGCCTGGCTAGCCTGGGTGAGGGGCTGATGACTGTTTGCAGGCTGGCCACAGCTTCCATTGACCCAAGGTCCCAGCAAGGCCACTGGTTGGAAGCAGGTTTCTGGGGTTTAATTATCTTCTATAATTGAAACTTTGTTGCCTTAAGCGGAGGCCACAGCCTGCCTAGGCAGGCAACAAAGCTTCCTGTTTGCTTCAGCTCTGTGGCTTCTATAATTGAAACTTTGTTGCCTTGAGCAGAGGCCACAGCCGGCGTAGGCAGGCAGTTTCCTCCATTGCTGGCCTCCTGTTTGCTCTAGCTCCGTGGCTGCTGGCTGCCATCTTGGCCGGGTTAATTTGCATATCATTGCTCTGATTGGCTGGTGGGCGTGGCTTGGGTGAAACAGAGTGAGGGTTAATTTGCATATTACTTTTATTAGATTAGATATTTCTTAATTTGATTCTGAAGTATAAAACACAGATGTGGCATAGCCTAAACATTAATATTGTGTGAGACTGCTTGTAAACCATCAGTGGCTACTGTATCGAACCACAAAGCATTTGCACATAACTGGAGGCACTCTAATGGTTCAGGTGAAGACAAGTTAATCTGTGGCTGTAGACACATCCAAAATGTTTTGAGAGTAAGAATCGCAACATCCTGGCCCAAAGAGGTATCAATGGCTCATCTGGCCTGTTCTGCAGATGACGTTATTAATATATCGTGTCCGAAGATAAATGATCGTTTTCCCCCTAAGGAGCTAATATTTAATCAGTCAGGAAGTTCTCTTTGGCATCAGGAAGACCTTGGTTCAAGTTCCATTTCAAAAAGCCACTCAATCTCTGAGTCTCATCTGTTAATAGGATAAAACACCCACTGAATAAGGTGGTTGTAAGAATTAAATGAGATCATGCATATGAAGTGCTTAGCAGAGTACAGTAAGATCTCAGTATATGGTAGCTATAAATACTATGCCCGCCATAGAAATCTGGAAAGAACAGAAAAGAAAGACAAAAAGCAGTACTTTCCTTTTCCAAAGGCAACTACTGTTAATTTTAGTCAGTCATTTTTTTTCTGTATGCAGTTTGTCTTCATGCAGACCTAACACACAAACTATGTGTGTTCTGTTTTTGTTTTGTCTTTTGGCCTATTAATGTAACTTAGATATTCAGTCACACCATTAACAACCAGGAAGTTATTTATGGCTTCTAACAAAATAGTTTTTCCTAATTATGTAGTCCTTGGGTGTGACAGACTCCTCCCTGCCTCATCTTCCGGCCACTGCAGGATCTGACCGCTTTGTTCTGGGAATCCTCAAGTCTGTCACCATCATCACCTGCGACCACTGCAGAGCATCTCCTAAGTGCTCACAGGGTGCTGAGTGTGTAGGCTCCTAATCACCCAAAGGCAGAGCTCTGGCGTTTATAATGTGAGGAGGTACGGAAAGCCTTACATTCCACAGCCATCTGCTCAATTGCCTCTCCAATTTTTCTCCCACACAGTACAACAGAAGCTGCTAATCACACCGAACCAAAAACAAACCCCAAACCTGCTCAGCTGCCGTAAGCTGAAGCCCAAGCTCCCTCTTGGGCGCCTTTTCTCACCCCTTCTCTACGAAGAAAAAACGAGATGCATTACCGAGCTTAAATATTTTTAAGAACTGCAGGATATTAATATTTAATTTGGTTCTCAGCATCTGAATTGCCCCAATTTTACTGTCCATGCTGACACCCCTCATTCTTTTTGATATCATAGCTTGTTTTTTCAGAGAATATAATTATCTAATTGTGGAGCCCCAAATTGACCTCTAGACAGAGAATTAGTGAAAATCAAACACAAATTAAATTTAAAGATGATAATCTATAACAGCTATTTTGACCAACTATCTGGTTTGGAAGGGATTGTGTAACCACTGTTTGTTATTATTATTGTCCCTTTTATTGCTGATTTTCTTCTTTTTGTTTTTGTTAATTCCCATGTGAAGATATTTTTCCATTGACTTTTAAAGAGAGTGGAAGGAGAAGGAGAGGTACAGAGAGGGAAACATCGATGTGAGAGAGACACATCAATTAGTTGCCTCCCACACAGGGCCAGAGATTGAGCCTGCAACAAAGGTACGTGCCTTACACTGGAATCGAACCTGGGACCCTTCAATCTGCAGGCTGACAGTCTATTCACTGAGCCCAACCAGCTGGAGCAATTATTGCTGATTTTCCACAAACAGTTTTCCGGAAGAGCAATGGCTCTGTGACTATGCAGAGAACACATCAAAATGAACTGAGAAACAACAGATCGGGGTTTCTGAAAGGTCTAAGATTCTGACCTCAAGGAGCACAAAATCTCTGAGTCTGCTTCCCCACCTAAAAAACAGGAATAATAGTCTATCTCCATTTTGTCAGCCTTATGCAATTTTATTCAGAACAAATTAAATTATACATGTAAAAGTAATGTGCAGCTTGTAGAGAGCTATACAAATGTAAGGGGGAAAGTATTTTGCTTTTAAATAAAAAGGCAGGAAAAGAAAAGACTATTTCAAATACATCCTGATTGCCTTCTGAATCTCTACACAGCCAACAACTGCTAAAAACAGGTCGTTCTGAATAATTCCAACCCTGACTGTCCAGTTTTTCTCCCCACATGCGTCATGCTACTTAAAGGCTGGACTATCTTCATGCTGTGTTAGAGGAAACGGAAGTGTTAGAACAAAACAGACTGTCATGCTATCTCAGGGAACTTATATAGCTAAGGAGCGACTGAGGAAAGTTAAGGAATTAAAGGTAAGAAGGATTAGGAAACATTAAGGTTATAAGAATTTAAAACTAGAAAAAAAGGTATAAACAGCTTAGAATTTAAAGAAATGTTGAGATGGTTTTCCCAAAGAGGAGAGCCATTATCCAAACTCCCAGACAAGAGATTTTGTGAAGCTATTATATTCAACTCCTCCAGAGCCTGACATTTGATTACATTTAAAATTAATCTTTTGCTTCCCTTTTCCTTCCTCCCCCGTACACCATGTGTTCCTGCCCCAACCTTCTATTTCTTCCTCCTTTGCTTTATTTCCATTTCAATCCCTTTGATGTCTAGGTCCGGTTCTGCAGTGTTTTCCTTGACCCCCCCTCGCCTTTCTCTCCCTAGTGTACATCTCCCATCCTCAGCATCATGTATGCACACTCGTCTTTGGAAAAATCACATCTCATTCTGGCATCAGAGCCTTAGAACATTATTCAAAACTACACTGCTTTTTAAAATGGAAAGATAAGAGCTTTAAAGTCCAAGCTGTTTCCCTAGGAGGAGCGAGGAGGTGGCTGGGAGAAGCAATGGTAGTTCTAAACCTGCTCAGACTTGGTCATTGGCGGTGGCACGATGCTTCTCATTCCGTCTGGGCAGGGTCCGCGGGCCAGAGGCATTCAGTCACAGCAAGTGGGGGCGGGGGGAGAGACAGGCAGACAGAGACTTGCAAAGATGGAGAGAAAGAAAAGGAGGCAAAGTAAAAGAAGGAGTTCATGGAGGAAGAGGAATCAACAGAAACAAGAAAGGATAGGGGAAATGGAGCAAATAATAAAAAGGGAAAGGGAGAGTAAAAGGGGGGGCGGGGCGCGGGTAGGACTGAAGAGAGAAATAGAAACAAACCAGGAGAGAAATGGTTGTGGGGAGGAAGGGGTGGAAACAAGAACGGGGCAGAGGGCGGGGAGAGACCGGGAATGGGCAGGGCAGGGCAGGAAGGGAGCCGAGGGCCATGCCTAGCCTCGTCTACACGTTTACTTCCTTACACTGTCATCGGTAGCTGCCTTATCTATTTTCACCTCTGGCAGGAGCCGCCCGCCGATGTGGGAGCCGGGGCCGCCGATGAGGGACACCACGCCGTTGCAGTCCACGGTGCTGTTGCGCTTGACGCTGCGCCGCAGGCTCGGGAAGATGCGCGACGAGCGGCTGCCCTGGCTGTAGCCGCTGTAGCCGCTGTAGCTGCTGCGGCGCTCGCGGGCGCGGATCGGGATGAAGAGCGAGTCGCGGCGGCCCTCGCTCTCCTCCACGGTGCTGTGCTCGTCGTCCGCAAACTCGTTCTCCGAGCCCGGGTCCCGGAACCGCGCGGGGCCCCTGAAGCTGAAGATGCTGCTCTTGCTGTTGTGGCGGGAGAGGAATGGGGAGCCCGGGATGCTGAGCAGCGACTGCGGGGCAGAGAGAGAGAGAG
>PVJC01026571.1:0-23906 GCA_004026665.1 Murina feae
AGTGTATCAATTATAGAAGATAAACAAACCCCAAAAACCTGCGTCCAGCCAGCCTTGCTGGGACATTGGGTCAATGGGAGCTGTGGGCAGCCTTAAAGCCTGAAAGCGCCAATCAGCCCGTCACCCACGCTGGCCATAACCCAATGGGGTGAGGGACGTTCCTGAGGGGCTTGGCCAGCCTGGAGACAGCCATCAGCCCCTCACCCAGGTTGGCCACAACCCAATGGGGTGAGGGACGTTCCTGGAGGGCTTGGCCAGCCTGGAGACAGCCATCAGCCCGTCACCCAGGCTGCTCAGGCACACCAGCAGGTGGACATCCCCAGAGGGGTCCCAGACTGTAAGAGGGCACAGGCGGGACTGAAGGACCTCCCGAGTGCTGCAGGGTGGAACAGCACAGGACCCAGGACCCGTGAGTGGGAAAGAGGTGTCAGGGTTGGCGGCCTGCTTGGCGGCTCCCCAGGCCCTTTGCAGGGCACTGGGGAGTGGGAAAGAGGCAGCGGGGGGTCTCGGCCTGCTTGCCAGCTGCCCAGGCCCTTTGAAGGGCATCAGGGAGCTGGAAAGAGGCAGTGGGGGTTGGGGGCCTGCTTGGCGGCTGCCCAGACCCTTTGCGGGGCACCGGGGAGCGGGAAAGAGGCAGCGGGGGTGTCTCGGCCTGCTTGGCGGCTGCCCAGGCCCTTTGCCCTTTGCAGGGCATCAGGGAGTGGGAAAGCAAGGCAGCAGGACACTGGGGAGTGGGAAAGAGGCAGCGGGGGCGTCTTGGCCTGCTTGGCGGCTGCCTAGGCCCTTTGCGGGGCACCAGGGAGCAGGAAAGCAAGGCTGAAGCGGCCAGAGTCTTGCTTGGCAGCTCCCCAGACCCCTTGGCGGAACCGGGGAGTGGGAAAGGAAGGCAGCAGGGGACTGGTGAGTGGGAAAGAGTCTGCGGCCTGCTTGGCGGCTCCCTAGGCCCTTTGGGGGGCACTGGGGAGTGGAAAAGCAAGCTCTTGGGGGCTGGAGGCCTGCTTGGCGGCTCCCCAGGTTCCTTCTGGGGATCAGGGAGCAGGAAAAGGCTGGCCTGACCATGAGGTGCGATTTTCCCTGCTTTCTGGTGGCTGGAGGAAGATGGGAAGTAGGCAAGCTTGGGAGGCAGGCAGCACCCAGCCCTGGCTGCAGCTCAAAAAAGAGAACAACATGCAGGGGAGGGCAAGAGTTTGAGAGATGAACATAGAGGGGGTGCCTGCTCCAAGCCTGGGGGCAGGCCCCCAGCAGGTAGACACACACAGGAGGACTGCTCTGAGCCTCAGATGCGGCTGGGGCAGGTCCCAAGTGGCGACACATACACACACACACACACACACACACACACAAAAGGCGCCTGGCAGACTGGGGCCATCATAGGACATCCACCGAGGGGTTCCAGACTGTGAGAGGGGGCAGGCTGGTCTGAGGGACCCCCAGCCTCCCCCCCGTGCACGAATTTTGTGCACCGGGCCCCTAGTTATAATATAGTTGTCAGTGTGGATGTTGGGGTTGGGACCTAGAAAAGGACATAAGGGAAATTTATGGGATTATAACTTGATAAGAATTTGGTTACACAAGTGTTTGTCAAAATCAAGCAAATGTACCCTTAGGATTTGTGTATCTCATTTAATATGAAATTTATATGAAAAGAAAAAGAACAACCATACAATTGTAGTTTTGATATGCATGCTAAAGTAATTAGGAAGAAGTATATGGATGTTTCAATTTATGTTGAAATGCATCAAATGGAAATTTCATTTTTAGTTTTTTGAGGAAACTCCATACTGTTCTCCATACTGGCTGCACCTATGCCAAGAAACTAGAAACACCAATCAGAAAGGATATATACACCACTATGTTCATAGCAGCACAATTTACCACAGCTAATATTTGAAAATAGCTTAAGTGCCCATCAGCAGATAAGTGGATTGAACAACTGCAGTACCGCTCTAATCGGTTTGGCTCAGTGGATAAAACATCGGCCTGGGAACTCAAGGGTCCCAGGTTCAATTCTGGTCAAGGGCATGTACCTTGGTTGCGGGCATATCCCTGGTGGGGGATGTGCAAGAGGCAGTTGATCATTGTTACTCTCTCATCGATGTTTCTAATTCTCTATCCCTCTACCTTCCTCTCTGTAAAAAATCAATAAAATATATTTAAAAAAAAAACTGCGGTACATCTACACAATTGAATACTATGCTGCTGTAAAAAAGAAGGAATTCTAACCATTTGCAACAGCATGGATAGAACTGGATATCATCATGCTAAGCAAAATAAGCCAGTCAGAGAAAGATAAATATCACATGATCTCACTCATTTGTGGAATATAATGAACAACATAAACTGATGAACAAAAAGAGATCCAGAGACAGAGAAGCATTGATCAGACCATCAAACCTCAGAGGGAAGATAGGGGAGGGTGGAGGTAGTGAGGAGAGATCAACCAAAGGACTTGTATGCATGCATATAAGCCTAACCAATGGACACAAACACCAGGGGGTTGAGGACATGAGTTGGGGGGTCGGGAGGCAATGGGGGGGATGAAGACACATATGCAATACCTTAGTCAATAAAGGACCTCCCCTCCAAAAAAAGAGAAATGCATCAAAAAATAAGTCAATGAATGGAGAAAGCAATGGATAGATATGTGATAAGTTATGTATAGTAAAATGTTGACAATATAATATCAATGATGGTTATATAGTAGTCACTGTAAAATACTTTCTACATTATATATAGATATTTTAAAAAATAAAATGTCAAAGAGATAAATGTTAATTGTAGAATATAGATGGTAGATATATGGGTTTTCATTGTACAATTAATTTTTTTCTGTTTGAAAATTTTCTCAATAAAATATTTACAAGACTATACTGAGATACCTAGTTATTCCATCAGGTTGGCAAAAACCCAAGTTTGTCAACATACTTATCAAGACTGTGGGAAAACAAGAATACTCATACATTGCTGCAGGGAGTGTAAATGGTGCAAACTGAGATGAATATAATAATATCTAGGAATTCATTTAACCTTCAATTCAGAAAATCCATTTTTATTTACTCTATTCTGCTATCACACCTGTACCCACATGAAAGAACACGTATATAAGGTTATTTACTGTTGTGTTAATTCTAATAAGAAAAGAAATTTGTCAAAAAAAACAAAACTCAAAACAATCTAGCAACCAGTAATCATTAGAATGAACTATGGTATAACCAAGCAATTCAACAGTAGAAAGCTATTTGTAAAAAATAAAGATCTCGCCCTAACCGTTTTGGCTCAGTGGATAGAGTGTCAGCCTGTGGATTCAAGGGTCCCAGATTCAATTCCAGTCAAGGGCATGTACCTTGGTTGTGGGCACATCCCCAGTAGGAGGTGTGCAGGAGGCAGCTGATCGATGTTTCTCTCTCATCGATGTTTCTCTCTCATCGATGTTTCTAACTCTCTATCCATCTTCCCTTCCTCTCTGTAAAAAATCAATAAAATATATTAAAAAAATAAAGATCTCTATGTACTGACATGGAGTGATATCTAGTATATAATTTAACAAAGTGAAGTTCAAAAAGTTAAAAAGTAGTACACTATCTTTCGATAAAGGAAATAAAAATATATTCTATTGGTTTATATTTTTCTGAAGGAATACTCACTAGAACTAATTAAATAAGTAATTAAAAACAGCTACATATGGAATGGGGAGGAACAGAGTGGATGGAGATGGGGTAAAAGGAATACATCTCAGTGTTATTTTTGCACATATATGATTATATTATCTATACAATAAAATAAAACACAACAATATCAATGAAGGATGAAAAAAAAAGGAATGGACAGAGCGGCAGCATAGACTTTCTAGTTAGTTGAACTGTTATCACCCATAAACTTTCCCAATCTACTCTATAAAAGCAAAATATTAAAATTAACCATTTCTCCGAGACAGGGTAAGCCATGCCCACCAGCCAATCAGAGCGGCTGTATGCAAATTAGCCCAGCCAACATGGCGGCCGCCACTCACGGACCTGAGTAAACAGCCCTTTCCATTGCAGCAGGAGCGAAAGTGAAGCTGCGCCCGCTCAGCTCAGCTCCGATTAAACTGCCTCTAGCAAAACACAGCTTTGAAACAATGTAACAATCATAGAATCCTCCGGAGCTGAAGGAAAGAGCAGTTCCGGCCTAACCAGTAAAAGTAACAATTGTTTCATTATAGACGCTGCGAGGTGAAGCAAAGAGGAGGCTTCATTTAGAAGGCCGCCTTAAAGGAACAGTGTATCAATTATAGAAGATAACCCCAGGCCTTCAAGGAACAGCATCAATTATAGGAGAGAAACCGCAGAACCTGCGTCCAGCCGGCCTTGCTGGGACGTTGGGTCAATGGGAGCTGTGGGCAGCCTGAAAGCCCCTCACCCAGGCTGGTCAGGCACACCAGCAGGTGGACATCCCCCGAGGGGTCCCAGACTGCGAGAGGGCATAGGCCAGGCTGAGGGACCTCCCGAGTGCACAGAGCGGCTGCAGGGCGGGACAGCGCAGGACCCAGGACCCGTGATGGGAAAGAGGCGGCAGGGTTGGAGGGCACCGGGAAGTGGGTAAGAGGCGCAGGGGGGGGGGTCTCGGCCTGCTTGGTGGCTGCCCAGGCCCTTTGCGGAGCACCGGGGAGTGGGAAAGCAAGGCTGCAGGGGCCGGGGTCCTGCTTGGCAGCTCCCCAGACCCCTTGGCAGCACCGGGAAGTGGGAAAGGAAGGCAGCAGGGGACGGGTGAGTGGAAAGAGTTGGCGGCCTGCTTGGTGGTTTCCCAGGTCCCTTCCAAAGATCAGGGAGCAGGAAAAGGCTGGCCTGACCACGAGGTGGGGTTTTCCCTGCTTTCTGGTGGCTGGAGGAAGATGGGCAGTAGGCAAGCTTGGGAGGCAGGCCGCACCCAGCCCTGGCCACACTCAAAAAAGAGAACAACATGCAGGGAAGGGCAAGAGTCTGAGAGATCAACATAGAGGGGGTGCCTGCTCCAAGCCTCCACAGTGTGCCTGGAGCAGGCCCCCAGCAGGTAGACACACACAGGAGGACTGCTCCGAGCCTCTGATGCGGCTGGGGGCAGGTCTCCAGTGCCCCCCCCCCACACACACACACAAAAGGCGCCTGGCAGACTGGGGCCATCATAGGACATCCACTGAGGGGTCCCAGACTGTCAGAGGGCACAGGCCGGGCTGAGGGACTCCCTCCACCCCGAGTGCACAAATTTTTGTGCACTGGGCCCCTAGTAGTTTCAATATCTATAAAAGTTAAAAGCAAATTGAGAAGTAGCAATAAGTTCTATACCTTTTGGTCCAGGTAGCCCATCCAATCCAGTGTGTCCGGGAGGACCTGGAGGTCCTGGGAGACCACGATCCCCCTTTGGACCAAGTGTTCCTTTGAATCCTGGCAGTCCTGGATGCCCAGGTGTACCAGGTAGCCCAAATCCTGGTTCTCCCTAGAGCATACACATAACAAAACACAACAAAAACTCCTATGACTTTCTCAGTATTGATTGTTTAAAAGACAGAATTTAAAGCATAAAATACAAGGTAATACTTCCCCCACACACACCCATAGGTGATGGAGTAGAGTAATTAAATGAAAAGTAATTGGTATGTTGGAGACAACATCTGGAAGTATTGGAAATGAGGATTAGTAAAACAAATTAAATTATTTGGATTGGTTTCAGGACAATAAAAATATAACTGAAAGAAATTGAGACTAAACCCAAGTGAGGAAATGTGATAATAGACAGTATTAGATGATTATTTTTAATTCATCTAAGTATGGTAATGCATTGTGTTTTTTGTATAAAATGTCCACTTACTTAGAGATGAATACTGAAGTATTATAGGTAAAATGACATAATTATGAGATTTATGTTAAAATATTTCATCAAAGAAAGAGGGAATAGATGAAGCAAATAGGACAAAATTTTGATAATTTGAAAGTTAATTGTATTATTCCTTTTACTTTTTTGTTCATTTGAAAAGTTTTATAATAAAATAAAAATAATCAATAAAGAAGTTGCTTCTCATGAGAGCTGGTATCATGGTCAATAATTCTTCCCATGGGGGGGGGGAGAGTTGTAATGATGAAAACACAGGAAGTTTAAATTAATTAAGCACATAAAATAGAGGGACAGTTAGGATAAATACATACCATAGCAGTTTGCTGAAGATTGACTGAACAAAATTTTAAATTGGCTGAGATATAATAAAAGGAATGGAAAGTAATTGAAGCACATTTATTATCATAATCATTAAAGTTGAAAGCAGTGATTTGCAGCATGTATTTGGGAAAGAACTGGGACAGAGGGACAGTTCTTGACATGCTATTCAACAGCATTTCAAGCAATCATCGCAGAGAGGTACTAACATAAAATGGGTTGGTGATGCTAGAGAAGCACAGGGGGAGTTGATGATTATATTCTTTCATCTATAATATCCTATCTTATTAAATAATTGGTCACTGTAAAACAGGCTCAAAAAATTTTTTTCAAATATGACCTCTTGGACTATTAAAGACTGTTTGGGTTGAGGCCTAAAATTTATTATAATTTCTGATGAGATAGAAAATCATACAACCATTTCCAGAATTTTTTACTTGTGGACATTTTAATGAACTTCCCTCCATGTAGCTTCAAGCTACTAGGACACAGGCCCCACCCATACCCTTAATCTTCCCCTCAGCTCTTCTGCTGAAGAACTTGGCTTTCACAATGGCAAGCTGCTTTCCCTTCCCCAGAACTTTGTAGTAGCCCAATTACACCACATCAATGGAAGGAGCAGCTCCAGTCTTGTTTTTGGCAGCATTTACCCCTGTCTGCTCACTGACCAAGGTCCACAGTTTATCAAGGTTGACAGTTGGACAGAAGCTCTGGTTGGTTCCTCTTTAAGTGGTGATGCCTCACACCAACTTTCCCAAAATAACCTGGGTGATGCTTGTCAAAATTGCAACAGACCCATTTACAGTAACAACTAAAGATCAAAAATACTGTTAGGAATATATCTTGCATTGTACTTTATAATTATACAATTAAAATAAAAGACTTCTAAGCATGAAAAAAAAAAGACTGTTTGGGTTAAATATTTTTTAATGAAAATATAATCAGTTAAGTTTATTTATCTAGTGAAGACTTGGGATGACATATAAGTCAAAATAGAAAGCTAAAGCTAAAGAAGGTGGGGGAAATAAAAAAGGGATAAAGAACAAATGTCCCAGACCTTTGGTCCTGGAGAGCCTGGTGGCCCAGAAGGGCCTTCTAGACCCATTCTTCCAGGTGTCCCAGGTGCTCCTGGAGGTCCAGGGATTCCAGGAAAACCTGTAAAATGATAAGTCATTTTAAATCTCCAAATAGAAGACACTATAGGAAAGATACCCAAACTCCCAAATGAACAGTTTCCTCTATCCAATCATGCTTAATGACTATAATAAGATGTTAAAACCACAATGACATTTTAGATGACTACTTAAGATCAAGCTTTACAGATATTTGGTATTCCCTCTCAATCACCTTATGGTCCTATCATTTTCATAAAGGGCTAATATATGTGGAAGATATGCTCTTCTAAAGTGGAATGAAGGCTATTATGAGTCAAAACTGAACATAAGTAATGCATTTCACACAAAAATGCAGAAAATATTTTCCGCTTACATCTAAATATCTAATCTAATAAAAGAGTAATATGCTAATTGTGTCACTCCACTACATCCCAAGCCATGCTCACCAGCCAATTGGAGCAACTATATGCAAATTAACCTAACCAAGATGGCGGTCAGCAGCCACAGAGCTAGAGAGCAAACAGGAGGTTTCCTTGCCCTGGTGATGGAGGAAGCTGCCTGCCTAGGCTGGCTGTGGCCTCTGCTCAAGCCCACTAAGTTTCAATTACAGAAGTCACAGAGCTGGAGGAAGCAGGAGGCTTCATTGCCCCTGCGATAGAGGAAGCTACCTGCCTAGGCAGGCTGTGGCCTCTGTTTAAGGCAACAAAGTTTCGATTATAGAAGATAAATAACCCCCAGATACCTGCTTCTAGCCAGCCTCGCTGGGAGCTTGGGTCACTGGAGGCCTTGGCCAGCCTGCAAACAGCCATCAGCCCTTCACCCAGGATGGCCAGGCACCCCAGCAGGACCCCACTCCTAGAAGGGGATGTGGCCAGCCTGAAAATGGCCCTCAGCCCCTCACCCAGGCTGGCCAGGAACCCCAGCGGGACCCCCACTCTAATCTGGGACACCCTTCAGGGCAAACCAGCCAGCCTCCACTCATGCACCAGGCCTCTATCCTATATAATAAAAGGGTAATATGCAACTTGACCCTAACAGCAGAATGACTGGAAATGACTGGTTCCTATAACACATACTGACCACCAGGGAGCAGATGCTCAATGCAGGAGCTGCCCCTGGTGGTCAGTGCACTCCCACAGGGGAGCTCTGCTCAGCCACAAGCCAGGCTGATGGCTGCCAGTATAGCGGTGGTGGTGTGAGCCTCTCCTGCCTCCTCAGAAGCACTAAGGATGTCCAACTGCAGCTTAGGCCTTCTCCCCACTGGCAAATGGACATCCCCTAAGGGCTCCTGGGCTGCCAGAGGGGTGTCTGACTGCCAGCTTAGGCCTGATTGCCCAGGAAGCAGGCCTAAGCCAGAAGGTGGACAACCCCCAAGGGGTCCCAGTCTGAAAGAGGGCACAGGCCAGGCTGAGGGACACCCCTGAGTGTACAAATTTTTGTGCACCAGGCCTCTAGTAGTATATAAAATGTCTACCATATAATTCTGGAAATGAGCTAAAACAATTGCAGATATTACACACATATATACAAAAAAAAGTCAAATCTGATTCTAAGTCATTTAGTATAAGTGAGTAAGGATATGTTTAGCACTATTCTCAGAAGAATTCACACTCTTGCTGTTCATGGAATAAATTTTGTGAGGAATAAAACAGAACTGAAGCAACAGTTTTTTAAAATTTCAGTAAGTCAAGAGAATATGATCTACACTAATAAAAGAGAAACATGCAAATTAACCATCACTTCGTTACTCTGCCACTCTGCTACACCCACCAGCCAGTCAGAGTGACTATGCAAATTAAGCCAACAAAGATGGCGGTTAATTTGCATCCGCAGGCCAAAGACCAAAGATGACTGAAGATGGCTGTGGCCACGGAGCTGGAGAGAGCAGAAGGCTTGGGTTGCTCCCGGTGATGGAGGAAGCCAAGCTTCCCACCAGCCCAGGACTCTGCTCAAGGAGTGGCTGGGGGCCTGGGTCGCTGGGAGTGACCCAGGCTTCCAGCCTGCCATGGGCTCTGCTTGAGGAGCTGGACAGAAAAGCAAAAGGAGTGGGTGGGAGCAGCCAGAGCAGAGAAGCCAAGCCTTGCTGCTGCAGCTGGACCAAAGGCCTGGGTCCAGGGTGCTGGAGGAAAACTGGTGCCAGCAGCCAGGGGAAGGAAGGCCTATTGTGCAAATCTTCATGCAACGGGACACTAGTTTAGAATAGAACATTATTTGGTAACATGTGTGCAATGAATATGTTTTCTGTTTAATGCAATCCATTCATTGAACAAACATCCATTGAGTGCATACTATGTTCTAGGAACTATTCTAAGCCCTGAAAATACAATGGTGAACACAAAAGATAATAATTACTGTAATTTTTAAAGTTTATATATAATTTTTAAATATCTGTGATTTAGACATTTTCTTATCTGGACTATTTTAAATAAAGAAAAACAAAAGTATAGTTCATGCATGCTGTGACTTTTCATTTATATTCTTTACATTACATAGAAAAAAGGTACAATTTATATATTTTATTTTTTACTAAACTATGTCAAAGAATAATGTCATGCTAACCAGCTAACCTATCCTGCCTGCTACCCATTCCTACATACCTTTGGGACCAGGTGGTCCAGGAAGCCCAATTCCAGGGATACCTGGCTCTCCTTTGCTACCTGGTAATCCTGGCAAACCTCGTTGGCCTGGGAGTCCAGGATCACCTAAGGAAAGAAGCAACAGTTTTTAAAAAGGGAGACCTTCATATAAAGAAGCCAATAAGTACTGAAGACATGGTCAAATTCATTCCTCACCTACCTGGAAGACCTACTTCACCATCTCTGCCTGGGATACCAGGCAGGCCAGGCTTCCCTGGCTGGGTTATAGTCTGACCTGGATCACCTTTAGGACCTAAGGACAAATGGGAATCAATGGTGAATAAGTGTTTTCTTGACTAAAGAGATCTTCTAATTAAAAACACAAAAGAGAAAGTATAGTCTTTTGAAAATGCAATCTAACAAAAATCTACAAGAAAAACAATCACATATTATATATTCAAGAAACCAAACAGAAGAATGAAATTTCAAAAATAAAAAAAAGTAGCCCTAACCGGTTTGTCTCAGTGGAAGAGCGTCAGCCCTGCAGACTCAAGGGTCCCAGGTTCGATTCTGGTCAAGGGCATGTACCTTGGTTGTAGGCACATCCCCAGTGGGGTGTGTGCAGGAGGCAGCTGATCGATGTTTCTCTCTCATCGATGTTTCTAACTCTCTATCTCTCTCCCTTCCTCTCTGTAAAAAATCAATAAAATATATTAAAAAAAAATAAAAAATAAAAAAGTAGATGACAGCTTTCATAGTGCAATATATAGCCCTTATATCATAGAAATCTATACCTGAAACCTATATAATCCTATTAACCAATGTCACTCCAATAAAATGAATTTTTAAAAAGCTTCCATAATTAAAGATGGCATCTATAAAATATTTTTAAATATGGGTAAAAAAAGGCCCTAAAGAATCAAATTGAAGTAAACTAATGGTCCCTTAAGATTTTATGTGTGCAAAGTTCAAGTACACTTACTTCTTACTAATTGAAATAAGGACTTGAAATAGGCTCAGGTCCAGTAAAAATTTCTTAAACATGAAATTAAAAGCACTAACCATGATAGAAAAGACTGATAAATTTGACTACATTTTAATTTATTTTTTTTCATTAAAGATGCCATACAGAGAGTAAAAATGACAAGCTATAGTGAGTAAAAATTTTGCAAAATGAATAGCTAACAGAGGAGAACTAATACATAAAATATATAGGGTGGTGCAAAAGTAGGTATACAGTTGTGTGTATATGAAACAGAGTTTATTATTTTATTATTATTTATTAATTATTATATTATTTTCCATAGAATCACCCGTATGTATGTGTATAAATAAATATATGGTCCAAAAATGTATACACATTTTACCAGCTGATAATTCACTTAATTTTCACTCCTTTTCAGGTTTAACTGATTTGAAATAAAGGGTAAAGCCCGACTAAGCTTTAAAAAATAAAATTTATACTAAAGAATGAAGATATTCAGGAAAAACATTTAAAGAGGAACTCACCCATAATAAAAGCATACATGTTGTATTCCCTTGCTAAGGAGTTCTGAAAAGCCCAAATATCTCTTATGAAAGGAAGTTAAGAGTGGCCAAAGATAACATATTTCTGCTTTTAAGCACCAAATTAAAAACAAAGCAATCATACTCACCTGGTATTCCCGGTGGGCCTGGATTTCCTGCCACACCTTGTATGCCTTTTTCACCCATTGGGCCTGGAGGGCCAATACCAAGAGGGCCCATAGGCCCCCTATTCCCTGGGAGACCTGGAAAACCTGGATTCCCAGGAGGACCTCTTTCACCCTTAAAAGCAATTCCACCCTGAAAAGGGAAAAGTTTAATACAGAAATATAGACATAACAAACCTCTGTCGGTTGGTATTACTGAATACAACTAGAGAAATGATACAGCCATAAATAGTTCTTACAAGCTGTGTAAGTGTATGTTATGGAATGATATTTATGACAACTTCACTTATTTATTCCTTCAACAAATATTCTTGAGCTCCTGCTATGTGCCAGGTGCTGGTGATACAGATAAAGAATAAAACAAAACAAAACACTTTGCCTTAATGAAGTTTATATTCTAGTATGTCAAGAAGTTTACAGTCTACCTAATATTTGATATAAATAACACTTTCTACCTCAATATTCTGGGCTATGTGTTGTACACAAAATAAGTCAGTTCATTTATGTTTAACATTTAGGTTCCATAACACATTTAACATGGCTGTCTAATCACACTAACCTCTAAGCTTACTATATATAAAAGGCAAATTAGACTTCTGCCTTTATGTCTAAATAAACCCAGACAAGGACATGTGGGATAATGGAAGGGGAACCTCATATTGACCTACAAGCATCTTAACCTTCTGCCAACCTATTCATAGCTAATATTACTTAATATAAAACTGGGTTAAAAATAAGAAATGGATAAAACAACTGAGAGAAAAGAGTGGTAAAGAAACCCTACACAGTAAAATTTCTATATATCAATCATTTTCTTTTAAGCATTGATCAAGTGTTCATGTCAGAAACAAGCACATCCTAGAAAACATCCCTAAGTAGCAATTTGTTATTAAAAAACCAAGAATATCAAACCAACTCACAGGTTCTCCTTTGGGGCCAGGTAGCCCTGGTAATCCATCCTGTCCAGGGGTGCCAGGTAAACCAGGGAGACCTGGAGATCCAGGGAAACCCAACTCCCCTTTTTCACCCTTCATTCCTGGAAAAGTGAGGATGTCACCAGGTTCACCTTTTGGTCCAGGGAAGCCTGGAGCACCGGGAGCTCCTGGTATGCCCTGAAGGGGTAAAGAAAATAAAGGAAGGGGGGGAAATGAAAGAGAAAATCACTTTCTTTTTATGTACACATACACACACACACACACACACACACACACATTAGCAGTGGCCCAGTGCACAAATTCATGCACATTGAAAGGAAATTAATTAGAAGAAATATTTTAATATCACTGTTAACCCTTTCTCTAAATACAAGTGTCAACCAAATTTATGACTGACAATGAACAGAGCGAAACACAGTGTGTGATTGGCAACAGAGAGATCTTTATATGTATCACACGTTCATGAGTCAATTTAGCTTTTTATTTATATAGAATAAACTTGCTTAACTAGACCTGCTTTCTGATTTAGCTAAACTTTTTCTAGTCCAGTGAAGCACCCCAACTCCTCTTTCAGGTAATAGTCAGCAACACTGCAGTAAAAATCAACATGGAGCAGATTACTATTGTAGATCATGCAGGGAGAACAAAGAGTAAAATATTTAACTGCAGCAGTGTTTGACTATATTCTGTGCAGTGAGAAAACCTGAAGTCATTTTCAAGTTACACCATTTCTTACTTCTTTTCAGTCGGGTCAAGTTTCTAAGATTTCTAAATCTCCATTTTTGCCTTAACCAGTTTGGCTCAGTGGATAGAGTGTCAGCCTGCAGACTGAAGGGTTCTGGGTTCGATTCCAGTTAAGGGCACATGTCTGAGCTGCAGGCTTGATCCCCATTGGGGTTGTGCAGGAGGCAGCCAATCAATGATTCTCTATCATCATTGATGTTTCTATTTCTCTCTCCCTCTCTCTTCCTCTCTGAAGTCAATAAAAATATATTTTAAAAATCTCCATTTTCTGGCTAATGAAAAGAAGATAGGATTCCACTGAGTCTCCTATCTACCTATTCCAGGACTTCTGTGAAGATCAACTGAGATGAGGCATGGGAAAATGCTTCATAGACATTTGGTTAAAGTGTAAAATGTTTCCACCTGGCTATAAACCAAGTCATGTTCCTGGGCTGAAGAAACTCCAAGGAGTTGCTAGGGAGAGGAAGCCAGGCATTGCTATGTGACATCATTACCCGACACCCACAGAGACTGTTTCTGGTCTGGGCTGACTGTGGGCTGCATTTTGCGATTTGGTAGGCTGTTGCTCCGGAGTGGCTGCAGCCCACTTGAGGGAATCCGAGTGTTGTTTTGTGGGTGCCAGGTCCATGGTGCCATTTCTCTGAAATGGCCAGTGCATGCCATGGCAGCTCCTACATTGAGCATCTGCCCCCTGGTGATCAGTGCGCATCATAGCGACTGGTCAGATGGTCAGACACTTAGCATATTAGCCATATATATATATATATATATATATATATATATATATATATATAGAGAGAGAGAGAGAGAGAGAGAGAGATCATTGATTTCAGAAAGGAATAGAGAGGGAGAGAAAGATAAAAATATCAATGATGAGAGAGAATCATTGATCAGACATCTCCTGCAGGCTCCCTACCTGGGCATGTTCCCTAATGGAGAATCAAACTGTGACCTGCTGGTTCATAGGTCGACACTGAACCACTGAGACAAAACAGCTGGGCTCATTTTTTCTAAAACTTTCCTTTCTCCACTTTACCCCATCAACCCACCCAATAACATTTAGTGTACAAATCTATTAATCAAGAGAGTCCTGTGAATCAGGGAGACTCAAGGATTCAAATCACAATTTAAGAGAAAAACTAAACTTTTTAAATATATATCCATAAGTGAAAATCAAAATTTAAATGGATTTCTTTAACTTATTTTGTAGTATAATATACTCAAAACTTACTCTTAATCCTTCGGGTCCGGTTTCACCAGCATGTCCTTTTTCACCCTTGTGTCCAGGAAAACCAAGAGATCCTAACACACACACACACACACACACACACACACACACATGTGAGCTTTGAAGCTGAACCACTGACAAAGCATATAAAAATCATTAAGTCAGGAAGTCAAGTTTTAAAATAAAAACCCCATTCAATCCCATTTAACAGGTCATATTTTTGTTTTCTGATTTTATGCTCTAAAAATGAAGAAATTATCCTTCCTTTTAACTAAATCTAACATTTCATGTTACATACAATATTGTATTCTCAGGTACTTCCAACTCTAAATCCTCTCAAGAGTTCACAGCTAATAAGTACTATGCACAGAGGCTCCTTTAACTATCCCACTGTGAAGAGGAGAAAGAGATACGGGCAAAGTCTGCATATCTTTTTTTTTTTCTTCGCTTATCTTTTTTTGTTCTGACTTAAATAATTTTCCTAGATCTTTATCAGTTCTTTATTTGGTTTGTCACTCCCTAAAATTTGGTTTATGAGAAACTTTTGGTACTTAATGACTAGAGGAAATATTACTAAAGTAGGCATTCTCTAAATGGGCCCTGAATCAGTGGCATCAGCATCACCTGAGTACTGTTTAGAATTACTAATTATTGGATCCTCACTCCAGATCTACTGAATCAGAAAATTTGGGGGTGGGACAAGTCCTCCAGGTAATTCTGATGCACTCTCAAGTTTGAGAACCATTATACTGAAGGTACAAGACTAGATTATTAACTTCTAGTGGCACTTATAAAACTTCCCAAGTTTCAAATGAACTGGTTTCCTTGGCAGATACACTAGACAGAAAGGTAAGAGATCTGGTGTCTAAGTTAAGACCTGACATAGATATAAAGTTTGATTTCAAAATATTATAATATTGAGATATCCCAAGTGGTAGTTGAGTAAAAGGCTTGTGGGTCAATGGATATTAAATATGGTTTTGATTACAAACATGAAAGAAGAAATTACATATAAAAAGAGGACTATTGGCTATTGGTTACCAAACACCTGTAGAAGTCCTATTCCTTCATGACAACATGTGATACATTCCCAATAACTAAGCGCTACCACTGGAAAATATACTCAGGGGCCAGGTATTCCCCCAATTTTCTGGAAGAATGAAGTCTGATGTGGTATAAGTAATTTTTCTCACCATATAGAAAATAGGAGAAATATTTTTCCTGGACTAAAATTGTCAAATTTTTTAAATAAAAACTGCTGGTAGCTTCAGATGTTAGAAACAAGAGCATAACTTATTTCATAGCAGATACAGGCATTTCATATTTACTTATTAACTATTCGTGCACTGGTGGCAGGGCGTCCCTGAATCAATAGCATCAGCATCACCTTAGCGCTGCTGTGGAGGTGGGAGAGGCTCTCGCCACCACCCCTATGCTCACCAGCCATGACCCTGGCTTCCCTCTGTGGAAGTGCAATGACCACCAGGGGGCAGCTCCTGCATTGAGTGTCTTCCTCCTGGTGGTCAGTGTGCATCATAGTGACTGGTCATTTTGCCATTTGGCCAATTTGCATATTAGCCTTCTATTATATAAGATATGAGTGACTAGCTATAAAATGAAAAACTGGCATTATTCTAAAGCTACAAGCTCACTAAAACCTAGCCAATAAATATCTTCAAATGATGCCCAGAGGCAGGATGTTTTACCTGGAGGACCTGGAAGACCTGGCAAACCAGGTTGACCTGGAGGCCCTGCAATACCAGTTCCAATACAGTTGAAGCAGGTGTCACCTTTGTCACCTAGAGAAAACCATCATAAAAATATATTATTCATATACCTTCTTTAGATAGGTTCTAAAGAAGTTAGCACTAAGGAACAATATTGCTACCTAACAGTGTAGAGAAGCCTATATCTAGAATAGATTTATTTGATACATATATACTGAGTGCCGACTGTGTGCTGAGCACTATAGGTGTTTATGATACATTGGTAAACAGATCAGAGAAAAATCCATGTCTCCGTGTTGCTCACAATCTAATGGAAAGGGAAAATAAATAATGAAGGTGACAAATTATATATATACTAGTGGCCCAGTGCACAAAATTCGTGCACATTAAAGGGGATTAATTAGAGGAAATATTTTAATATTGCTATTTGCCCTTTCTCTATAATAGAAGTGTCAGAGGTTAAAGAAAATTAGTAAAACGTATATGAAAATCTTCCTCCTGTCAGAGTCTGGGGTACACCATGGAACCCAGAGTCAAGCCTTCAACCACCCATGTGCACCTCAAAATCGCTCAAGACCCAAACCTGAATGACCCCCCTTCATCGGGCTAGATCCAGACCCGGCCGGTCCCACCCTGTCAAGCCCTGCCAGGTATGGGGGTGCAGCCCCAGGTCCCCTGGGTGCCAGGGCAGGGGGGCATAGCCTGAGGTCCCCCATCAAGTCCTGCTGGGTGGAGGGAGTAGCCTGTGATCCCCCAGCCTGGCGCCAGGGCAGGGGGCACAGCCTCAGGTCCCCTGGCCTGGGGCCAGGGTGGGGGGCATGGCCTGAGGTCTCCTGTCAAGCCCCATGCAGGAGGTGGGTGGGCACGCAGCCTTGGGTCCCTGCTGATTGCTCCTTAAGGCTCATTATGGGAACTTAGCCTCAGCTGTGGGTGCAAATTGACTGGAGTGATGGTCAATTTGCATATTCCCTCTTTATTATATAGAATTCTTTATAGGAAAATGTAGAGGTGGATAAATGGGATTGGACATCTAAGGATGGTTCACAGGATCCAATTTTACACAGGGCGGTCAGGATAGACCTTAGTGAGAAGATGATACATAATAAAAAATTAAAGGATGTGGTACATGCACAATAACTAAAGAGTATTCTAGGAAAAATTAATGAGACCACATTTCTGGAGTAGAGCGAGAAAGGAGAATCGGGTCAGAAGGTTAACAGTTTATAATGAGTGGCATATCATAAAACATCACACAAACACCATAAGTACTGTGGCTTTAACTATGAGTGAAATGAGAATCTAGTAGAAGACTTTAAACAGAAAAGCAGCATGGTATACCTTAAGGTTTCAAAGAAGGATTTTGGCTGGGGTAGAAACTGGGTAACTGTTTAAGTGGTTACTGCTGCAGTGATCTAGGAAAAATAGCAACTCATCCCAGAGTGACAGCAATGAAGATGATGAGAATTGGTTTGATTCTGAACAGATTTTACCGTAAAGCTAATACGATTTTTATCATGTATCACATACAGAATCAAAAAGGAGAAAGGAATCAAGGGTGATGTCAAGGTTTTTAGCCCAAGCAATCAGAAGGCTAGAGTAACATGCTTTTAATAAGAAGGAAAATATGTTACTGGCAAAATTATGGGGAAAGAGGTGGCAGAGGTAAGACTTCAATTTACTTAGGATGTGAAGTTTAAAATGTTAAGTAGATAGTTGGATGTACTAATCTAGAAGAAAAGACTTGTATCTGAACAGAAAACATAAATGTAAAAGACATATAAAATCTTCAGACTTAGCCCTAACCAGTTTGGCTCAGTGGATAGAGCATCGGCCTATGGACTATAGGGTCCCAGGTTCTATTCTGTTTGCAGGCACAGAGATGTGCAGGAGGCAGCTGATGGATGTTTCTAACTCTATCCCTCTCCCTTCCTCTCTGCAAAAAAATCAATAAAATATATATTTCTAAAAATTCTTGAGATTTAATGAATAAGCTTAGAAGAGAAGATGAACAGGGCCTGAAGTCTGGATTATTCCAAAATTAAATGTTGAGTAGATAGCCCTAACCAGTTTGGCTTGGTGGATAGAGCGTTGGCCTGCGGACTGAAAGATCCCAGGTTAGATTCCAGTCAAGGGCATGTACCTTGGTTGTGGGCACATCCCCAGTAGGAGGTGTACAGGAGGCAGCTGACCGATGTTTCTCTCTCATCGATGTTTTTAACTCTCTATCTCTGTCCCTTTCTTTCTGTAAAAAATCAATAAAATTTATATTAAATAAAGTTGGGTAGATAATTCTAAAATGCATATGATAATGCAAAGTAAGCCAAGATAAAGCTGTAATAATTTAGTTTGGAATTGGTGTAAGGACAAAAAGTAGAACAATGGGACAAAATAAAGAGTTCAGAAACTGACTCATGCATAAATAGTCATAAGATTTACAACAAAATTGCTAACGCAAGAAAAGGATGCTATTTTGTACAATGGTATTGAATCAATTGGATATACATATGATAAAAATGAACTTTGAGTCTCTGTTTCAAACTATACAACAAAATTGAGTTTAAGACAGCCTTGGCTGGTGTGGCTCAGTTGGTTGAACATCATCCCATGCAGCAACAGGTCGCAGGTTCGATTCCTGGTCAGGGCACCTGCCAGGGTTGTGGGCTCAAGCCCCAGTAGGGGGTGTAAAGGAGGCAGCTGATCAATGTTTCACTTTCATATTAACACTAGGGGCCCAGTGCACAAAAATTTGTGCACTCGGGGTGGGGGGACCCTCAGCCCGGCCTTTGCCCTCTTGCAGCCTGGGACCCCTTGGGGGATGTCCACCTGCTGGTGTGCCTGGCCAGCCTGGGTGAAAGGCTGATGGCTGTTTGCAGGCTGGCCAAGCCCTCCAGTGGAGACCCTCACCCAATGGGGGTGTGGCCAGCCTGGGTGAGGGGCTGAGGGCTATTTTCAGGCTGCCCAGAGTCCCTTCAGGGTTCAGGTTCCTACTAGGGTGCCTGGCCAGCCTGGGTGAGGGCTTGAGGGCCGTTCTCAGGCTGCCCACAGCTCCCATTGACCCAACATCCCAGCGAGGCTGGCTGGAATCAGGTTTCTGGGGTTTATTTATCTTCTATAATTGAAACTTTGTTGCCTTGAGTGGAGGCCTAGTCAGGCAATGAAGCCTCCTGTTTGCTTCAGCTCTGTGGCTTCTATAATTGAAACACTGTTCCCTTGAGCAGAGGCATGACCGGCCTAGGCAGGCAGTTTCAACTCCATCACTGGTGCAACGGAAGCCTCCTGTTTGCTCTAGCTCGGTGGCTGCCAGCCGGCATCTTGGCTGGGTTCATTTGCATACAGTCACTCTGATTGGCTGGTGGGCATGGCTTAGATGTCTCAGAGTGATGGTTAATTTGCATATTACTCTTTTATTAGATTAGATCTCTCTCTCTCTCTCTCTCTCTCTCTCTCTTTCCATCCCTCTGTCCCCCCAAAATGAATTGAAGATAGACCAAAGATCAAAACACAAAGGCAAACTGGTAAGAGTTCTAGGAAAAAATATAGAAAAATTATCAGGTCCTTTGGGTTAGCAATATTCTAAACAGGACATAAACTACTAACAATGAAAAATGACATTAATAACAGAAATTCTTTTAATTAATAACTTCTGTTCAAGAAAAGATACAAGTAAAAAGCAAGGCACAGAATATAGGGAGAAGATAGTCGTGGCTTTGAATAGGAGTATTAACAATAACAGGCAGGAAGGCAGAATATATGGGCATAGATGCAAGTAGGTGGGTAAATGTCATAGAACTCTGAGCAAGTTCTAGTGTTATTGCTTTAAATGGTCAGTGAAGGAGGAAGCAAAGTCAGAATCTTAAAATGAGAATTGAAGAGGAAATGTTAAAAGTATGAAGAGAAGATGCAGGCTTCTAAGAGGTGGTAATTTGGACTCACCAGGGCTGGTTTTCTCCCAAGTGAGTACAACGAGGATAAAGGAGTCAAGGGTTTATACGTGGAATTGATTACAATGAATTGATCATGGAATTTAAGGTAGGTTAAGAGGGAAGAAAAAACATCAAAACATTGAGTGATAGTCAAAGTTGGTCTCATTGAGGTTAAAGTAATGTTGGAGTCATTTTATTAGTAAGCTAAAAAAAAATAGAGACAGTGGTCCGAAAATGGAACTAAGAAACGAAGGTTATGGAAGTGTGTACTATTGGAAATAAAATGGTCTTAGGTATGTCCATGGGAGTGAATGGCTGAGATAGGTGGAGGATATAGGGGATTTTGCTGATTATTTGAAAGGATGAAGGAATAATTATAAGGATCAAACCTTTCACCCCTTGTTCTCCTTGAAGTCCTCTATCACCTGGAGATCCTGGAGGGCCTGGGGGGCCTGCTTCACACATCTCACCACCTGAAATAAAATAAAGAAAGGACAGCAAAGTAATTGTTGCGAAATGTCCAGAAGATTAAACAAAAAGGAAGCCTGACAGGCTAGAGAAAAAGACCTCTTTTTAGTTACTCTCTGCAGTAATACCACTACCTGTAAGCAAAGGGAAGATATAATATCATTGAGAATTTGAAGAGCAAATTTAAACATCAAAGAATCACTAAAAATCAAAAGTAGAAGTTGATGTAGCATCACATAGATAACAAATACACGAAGAATGATGCAGAATTTCAGCCAGATTTACTTATAAATGAAAACAAAATACAACAACAGTAGATCTTAAGAGAAAAGAATAGCTTACTAGGAGGGATATGAGGACCTGGAGGGCCAGGAGGCCCTGGAAGGCCAGGAGCCCCAGGCTGTCCATCAAGTCCAGGGGGTCCAGGAATGGAAATTCCAGGTGGACCTTCATCACCTTTCTGTCCCCTTTCTCCAGGAAAACCAGGAAGACCAGGAGGACCCATAACTGCAGTCCCTAAGATTTAAAAAAAATTGATTTTCAGGATAAGAAACAATTCACAGAGTTAGCATTATTTTGTCATGTTTTCAGATGTATATTCTGCTATTTTGTGACATTATGGGGGGAGGGGGATGAAAAAACATTTAAATTATCAAAATTATTTTATTTTAGGGACATTACTTAGTTCTAAATGAGACATTAAATGATGATAAGATGTCCTTTAATGTGTAATGCCTGTTATGTTCTTACTATTTTCTATGAGAATATCTGGAGAAAGGATGAAAAGTTTCAAATACCGTAAGTACCAGTTTGCGTGTAAGAAAGAATAATTTAAAGTAGCTTTATTTACATTTGGAAATATACTAATAACTTTCTACCCACTCTTCTTTGATACTATGATCTTTTAATTAAGAAATACTAGAAACCTTTATCAAGAGAAAAATAGGCATTTCAAAGTTTCCATATGTCTGTTTGTGGACATTCTTCTGTTCTACTATCTATTCCTACACCACTGACACACTTTTTCATTGCTACAGCTTTACAATGATTTCAGAACTGGAAAGGAAGATATACCCATCTTCGTTCTTTTTAAAAACATTCTTCATTACACTTACAAATTTACTCTTTTAAATAAATTTTACAATCAGCTTGTTAGTTTCATTATAAAAAAGCATCGGGATTTTGAATTAGATTAATTTGACTTGAAAGATTAAATTTTGGTAGAATCACCTGTTTATAATACAGAGTTCTCACATTAAGTAATAATAAAGCATATCTCTCCATTTATTTATTAATTTTATATTATTTAATAATATTTTATAAAATTCTGCAGAGATGCCCTAGCCAGTTTGACTCAGTGGATAGTGCTTAGACCAGTAGACTGAAGGGTCCCAGTTTCAATTCTGGTAAAGGGCACATGCCCAGGTTGCAGCCTTGATCCCCAGTAGGGGGAGTGCAGAAGGCAGCCAATCAATGATTCTCTCGTCATTGATGTTTCTATCTCTCCCTCCCTCTCTGAAATCAATAAAAATATACTTTTAAAAAATTCTGCAGAGTTCTTATATATGTTTTGTTGGGTTTATTCATAAGTTAATTACTATTGTGAATTTTACTATTACTATTTTTAATTAGAATTTTTCTGTTATATGTTTAATTTTTATTGCTAGTATAGAAAAAGCAAATTATTTAAGTATGCATCTCACTTCTGGCCACCTTGCAAACATTCTAAGTTCTTGTAATTTGTCATTTGATTATTTCAGACTTTCTGGGTTTGTGGATAACCAACATTTGGTGTGTTTTTCCTGTTCTATCCTTACACCTCTTTTTTTTCTTCCAGACTTAGTGCATTGGCTATGAGCACCAGTATAAGAACAAACAATATTGGTGGCTATGAGTACCTTTATCTTATTTTTTTACTTGATGAGGATGTTCCTGATGTTTCACCACAAAGTATAACATGTCATGTACAGTCCTGCACTTCCTGTATGAAGTACATAGTTTCATCAAGTTAAAGTAGCTACCTTTTAAGACTTTTTTCCCTTTTAACAATCAATGGATATTAAATTTTATTGAATGAGTTCTCTATATCTATTGGCCTATTTACTTTTAAAATACTACATTAATGTTGAACCATCCTTGCAATCTTAGGTTGGATTAACTTGATAATATTTTATTTAGGATTATTTTTTCTGTGTTTGTTAATGAGACTGATTTATGGTTATTTCTAGTGTCATCTCCTTGGTTCTTTGGTATCAATGCTATTCACTTGAGTTTTCTTTATTTAAAAATGTTCTGAAATAGTTTTTAAAATATATTTTATTGATGTTTTACAGATGGGAAGGGAGAGGGATAGAGAATTAGAAACATCGATGAGAGAGAAATATCGATCAGCTGTCTCCCGCACACCTCCCACTGGGGATGTACCCGCAACTCAGGTACATGTCCTTGACTGGAATTGAACCTGGGACCCTTGAGTCTGCAGGCCGACGCTCTATCCACTGAACCAAAGCGGTTAGGGCTGAAATAGTTTTTAAAATATGAGAATTGTATGCTCAACAACTTGGTAGAATTCATTGAAAAAAATCTATAAAACCAACCATAAAACCAATATTTTTCAATAGAGATCTTAAACATTTCAAAATATTCTATGATAATTTATTTTTACTTAGATTTAAAATTATACTTTCTCAGGACAATTTTGCTAATTTATGTTTTCTGCTTCTTAAGGAATGTTTATTTCATCTAGAATTTAAAATAAATTGATATAACTTTATATTTATATTGTAATAAAAATTTAATTGTATTTATGGCAATAATCATTTTTCTTTAATGATTTTATTTGTGCCTCCTCTTGCCTTTATATTGTTCATTTTATTTTTATCTTTATCAAGTTTTTCCTTTAATTTGGTTGTCCTTGCATTCCTTTTTATTTTTCAACTTACTTCATTTATTTTTAGTATCCCTAATTTTGTGATAAATTAAGAGTACCACCATGTCTATCTTAATTAGTTTTGATTTGATGTAACTTAGCATTCAAAAGTTTATCATTTTCATTTCTTTACCCTTTTTACTTCTAGAATTATTTACAAACTAGGGGCCCGGTGCACAAAAATTTGTGCACTCGGGGGTCCCTCAGCCCAGCCTGTGCCCACACAACCTGCCACCTGCCACCTGCCACCAGCACATCTCGCCCCACCCACCCCACACACATCACCTGCCACCCACTGATCAGGCTCCCCACCCCCACACCACCCGCCACCCCACCCACAGGCTTCCAACCCCCACCCAACCCTCCGATCGCTTCCCAACCCTCTGATCGCTTCCCCACCCCCAC
>PVJC01026572.1:0-23902 GCA_004026665.1 Murina feae
CCCCAACCCTGGTTAGGGGCAGGACCAACCAGCCAATCCCCCATGGCTCCTCCCCTAGACCGCTGGACCCCCAATCAGCACCCCAACCCCATTCTGGGGTGGGGCCAGCCAACCCCACTACCCATAGCCCCTCCTCACGGTCAGCCCCACCTCCAATCAGCTCCCCAACCCCAATCGGGGGCAGGGCCTGCTGGCCAATTGCCTGCAGCCCCTTCCCCCAGCTGGCCCAGCCCTGATCAGGCCCCATTCAGGGAAGGCTGGTTGGCCAACCTTCTGCCATCTCCTCCCCGCAACAGGACCAGCCCTGATCCACTCTGATTGGGCCAGGCTGGCCAGCCAGACCCACCCATGCACAAATTCATGCACTGGGCCTCTAGTATAATATAAGTTATGGCAGGTGAATATTTGATAATTTGTCACCTGAAGCTTCATGGGACTTCCTAAAAGAGTAAATTTATAAAATATTTATTGGTTAAATAAATGAATTAATTAGTTGGTGAATATTATGAAAGCATTTAATACTAAAGCACAGAGTTACCAAAGGAAACTTTCATTTCCATGGGTGACAACCACATCAGACCCATTTACTGAGTGCTTTTATATGCTAAGTATGGTGCTTAGATTTTTATGCTCAGTAATGAATATTCCTCTGTTTAATCAATCAATTAAAAATTCTAAAAAGGAAATGTGCAGAAAAAAATATAGTTTGCTTCTATTCTATACAATCTAATTATCTTTAAAATTTACTTAAATTGGCAATTTAGTTTTCTACAGAAAGATTTTTCCATAGAAAAAGCTAATTCCTTGCGGAAGATCCTATTATTATGGTTATTTTACAGATGAGAAAACCGAGGCCCAGTGACACGTCAAGGTTACATAGCTCAGAAATAGCCACACTAGAATTCAGAACCAAACCTAGTAATTCCAAAGGAGAGCTCTTCACCTCTAGAGAGTTTCAGAGCTATATTCCTCAGATGGACAAAAAGGGAAAATAGAGGAGAACATGAACTGTTTGTGGGGTGGCGGGGGCGGGGCGAAGGTGGAATGAAAATTAAAAAAAATATTTCTGTAGAAAACTAAATTGCAAATTTAGGTAAATGTACAACATAATTAGATTGTGTGGAATGGAAGCAAACTATAATTTTTGTGCACATTTTTTTTTAGAATTTTTTTCCCATTTTTTTATTACATAAAGTATTAAAGATTAGTACATATATCTCTTTTTTCCCCTGCCCTTCCCCCAGACTCCCCTACCCCCCAGTGTTTTGTGTCCATTGGTTATGCTTAAATGCATGCACCAAAGTCCTTTGCTTGATCTGTTATTAATTTTTAGAGATAAATGGAGGGAGAGAGGAAGGGAGAGAGAGGGAGAGAGAGAAAAAGAAAGAGGAAGAGAGACTTCTTGTTCCACTCACTTATGTATTCATTGGTTGCTTCTTGTTTGTGACCTCAGTGGGGACCAAACCCACAACCTTGGTATATCCAGACGACACTTTAACCAATTGAGCACATGGCTAGGGTTCTGTGCACATTTTCTGTGCATCATGTTACGCTATGATTGTCAACCCACTTTTGAATTCTATTTTTTCAAGCTTCCTCAATAATTGTTGCCATTAGTAATAATGGCTACAGGTTTTAATAACTTCCCAGGGAGTCTACATTTTAATACTATTAAGTGGGAAGGAAAAGTGCCTAGTGATCATGACCCAACTATCCCTACAGTCACATGGTAATACTACTTAATAGCCTGAATTATCCCTACTCTTTGTGTAGTAAGGACATTTATTGTGACACATTAGATTATTTCTAGGTAGTAAAAGAAACTTTAATCATGTATTTTGCTGCTATCCAATGGGTCCATGTCCTAGGGGCTCCAGTCTAATACTCTCTCTCAATGCTTACTTGAGCTACTTACTTTATCTATCTACAAATAACTACACCAGGAATTTTTCTGGTGAAAAAAAAATAACAACAACTCTTATCCACAGTTCAACTAAATTAACGAGGAATATTCTCTAACCAAGTGAGCTTCTGTCTCCTTAGCTGCAAGTCAAAATAAAACAAATTTTAAAAGGAAGGATGTATAATAATTATCCAGCTGCCTTCACTCTGTTTTGAGGGAATTGCATTGGATGCTACAGGGAGACAGCAGGAAAATGTGAGGTGTTCTTTTAAGGAGATACACATATTCAGGCAGAAGGAAGACTCGTATTAACTTCTGAAAATTCTAGGGGGTTAGGTGACAAAATGCTTCTGGTTTTCCTAGAATCATTGCTCCTCATTTCCTATAGCCAAGCAGCATCAGGTAGTAACTGAGCTCACTATCAAGTGATTTGATAATGGTGCCTGCAGTCTGCCATGATGCCAAAATGCTTTTTCTTACCTATCCGACTCTTAAATTTTTGTAAAGTACTTCTTTAATGTAGGAATCAGAGTAAAACAATATTTCTATTACAGTTTAGAAAGAGCAGGTAAGAGAATAAGTAATGTATTTAGGGAAAATATTATTTACAACTGGTAAATTTACAAAATAATTATGTATTTTCCCATAAAAGGTTTTTTGTTTTTTTCTCTTTTTATAAATCACTGTCAATTTTCTGGTCCCATACTTTACTGAGTTTATCTGTATCATCATCAAAAAGTGCAATGATTATTCTCATTATTGTTCACAAATACCTAGTTATGAACCAGGTTATTTACCCTACATGATTTTATTTATCAATCCCATTTTAGAGGTGAAGAATTTCATGCCAAATCAGCATTTAAAACCAGATCAGTCTGTCCCTGAAATCTTAGGTAATTTCTTTCTGCTACATTACATCCTAAGCATAGTACTGTATATGACACTTTGTGAGAACATCCTATCTAATAAAAGAGAAATATGCAAATTAACCATCACTTCACGACAAAGATGGTGGCATCCATAGCGGTGGGGCAGAATGCTGGCGGCGTCACCCTGGCAACATGAGCCCAGCAGGCATTGCCTCAGCAACCCGTGAGCAGGTCTCGCTGCCCTGGAGCAGGCAAGCACCGCCAGCAGGGAGCCCCCATAAGGGCCTCAGGTCACTGTGGCAATGGGGAGGGGCAAGATCAGGGAAGCAGGTAAGGCCAGCCTGGCCATGTCACTGGGGTGAGATCGGGGAAGCAGGCAAGGCCCAGATCAGGGAAGCAGGCAAGGCCGAGATCAGGGAGCAGGCAAGCATGGCCAGCAGGCAGCATCCAGCCCTGGCCACAGCTCAAGGGAGAGAACAACATGCAGGCAAGGACAGGATCCTGAGAGATCAACACAGAGGGGTGCTTGCTCCAAGCCTCCATGGTGTGGCTGGGGAGAGGCCCCCAGTAGGGACACACACACACAGGGCACCTGCTCTGAGCCTCCACAGTGCAGCTGGGAGGCCACACACACATACACACACACACACACACACGGCACCAGCCAGACTGGGGCCATCAGTAGGACATCCACTGAGGGTCCTGGACTGTGAGAGAGGGCAGGCTGGGCTGAAGGACCCCCAGCCCCCTTGTGCATGAATTTCACAAGGGGCGGGGGTGTCCTTCTGTCTAGCCTACACCCTCTCCAATCTGGAAACTCTCGGGAGATATCCTAAACCAGCCGTTGGACATTCCTCTCACAATCCAGGACTGCTGGCTCCTAACTACTCACTTGCCTGCCAGCCTGATTGTGCCTAACTGTTTCTGCCTGATGGCCCCCTAACTGCTCCCCTGCCAGACTGATTGATGCCTAACTGCTCCCCTGCCAACCCGATTGCCCCCAACTGCCCTCCATTGCCAACCTGGTCACCCCAAACTGCCCTCCCCTGCTGACCATCTTGTGGCAGCCATCTTGTGATAGCCATCTTATGCTGGCCATCTTGTGGTGGCCATCTTGTGATGACATGAGGGTGACCATCTTATGCCACCCTCAAGTCATCATGTAGGCTTTTATTATATAGGACTAGAGGCCCGGTGCACAAAAATTTGAGCACTTGGGGGGGATCCCTCAGCCCAGCAGTCTGGGAACCCTCGGGGGATGTCCACCTACTGATTTAGGCCTGCTCCCCGGGCAATCATGCCTAAGTTGGCAGTTAGACATCCCTCTGGCAGCCTGGGAGCCCTCAGGGGATATCCACTTGCCAGCGGGGAGCAGGCCTAAGCTGCAATAGGACATCCTTAACGCTGCAGAGGAGGTGGGATAGGCTCCCACCAACACCGCTGTATTGGCAGCCATCAGCCAGGCTTGTGGCTGAGCAGAGCTCTCCCTGTGGAAGTGCACTAACCACCAGGGGCAGCTCCTGCATTGAGCGTCTGCCTCCTGGTGGTCAGTGTGTGTCATAGTGACCAGTCATACCCAGTTGTTCTGCTGTTAGGGTCAATTTGCATATTACCATTTTATTACATAGGATAGAGGCCTGATGCATGGGTGGGGGCTGGCTGGTTTGCCCTGAAGGGTGTCCCGAATCAGGGTGGGGGTCCTACTGGGGTTCCTGGCCAGCCTGGGTGAGGGGCTGAGGGCCGTTTTCAGACTTGCCACATTCCCTTAAGGGTAGAGGTCCCTGCTGGGATGCCTGGCCAGCATGGTGAGGGGCTAACAGCCATTTTCAGGCTGGTCACAACCCCTTCAGGGAGGGGGGTCCTGCTGGGATGCCTGGCCAGCCTGGGTGAGCGGCTGATGGATGTTTGCAGGCTGGCCACAGCTCCTTCAGGATGTGGATCCCTTCTGGGGTGCCTGGCCAGCCTGGGTGAGGAGCTGAGGTCCGTTTCAGGCTGGCCAAGCCCACCAGCATGGACCCTCACCCCATGAGGGTGGAGCCATCCTGGGAAAGTGGCTGATGGGTGTTTGCAGGCTGGCCATAGCCCCAAGCCACCCATGCTCCCAGCAATGCTGGCTGGAAGCAGATATCTGGGGTTTATTTTTCTTCAATAATTGAAACTTTGTTGCTTTGAGCAGATGCTACAGCTGGCCTAGGCAAGCAGCTTCCTCCATCACCAGGCAGCAAAGCCTCCTGTTTTCTCTAGCTCTGAGGCTGCCGGCCGCCATCTTGGTTGGGTTAATTTGCATAGAGTCACTCTGATTGGCTGGTGGGCATGGTTTGCGATGTAGCTGAGTGATGTAATTAGCATATTATTCTTTTATTAAATTAGATTATTAGTATTTAGTATTATAATTTTATTTAAGTTGGCTACATTGTTGAGAATTAATATTTTTTATTCTCAATGGTTCATATTGATGAGAATATATTTCTAAAATTATAACACAAATGGGGAAAAGATGGCTATTATACAAAAATCTGATTTACAAAACATTGTGTTAAGTGAAATACATATCATTGAATTTTATTTTCCTAAAACATATCAAGATGCAAAATGGAGACATTGTCTTTTAAAGATGTTTGCCTACTGAGAATTTCATAAGACTCTAAAATAATGAAATTTTTCCCCATCTAAAAATATCTCTATAGTTAGATCAGAGCAAAATACAAAAAAAAAAAAGATTTATTTCATGAACAATTTATGTTTCATCTAAAGAACAAAGAAGTCTAGCTCTAAATGCTGGCTTTTCTTCTTCCCTGAGATGTCAGAGGGTGACAGGTTTGATGTTCTCATACTGAATTTTAACCTCCTGACATAATCTTACACTATACCTCACGGTAGACATTTGAGGAATACAGGCATGAAAAATGATGTTTATTGATTGCCTTCTGTATGGAACAGAGCTAAACTCTTTCCCCCACAGGGTGGGGGGAAAAGTACATTTACTAGTAAAGTTGATTGTATGGAAAATAATAAATACAATAATTAACAAATAATAATTTGTTTCACATACTCACAACTGTAAGCATACTTTTGTCCCACCCTGTACATTACTTTTTATGATCCTCACAAGATTTGTTATCAGGTTATGGAAAAAAAATTGAAGCACATCTCTCTATCACAACATTAAAAGAAGAAAAATAAGACTGCCCATTTTACTATAGCAACACATAATGAGATATGCAATACCACTTTAAAGAAATTATCTTTGTTCTATGCTGGCAAGGTCTGATTCTGGTAGATTAAAAGTTGCACATATCCCCCCAAAAGGTGGAAGGATAGTCATCCGTATGAGAAAGAATCATGGGAGTCAGTTTGGCAGGGACCATTTGGATATGGACTGAGAGAGAGGGATCCTTACAAAACAAATGCTGCTATCCTGGTCCTATTGGCAGGGTCCTCCTATAAGAAAGATGAATAATACAATTCTAGCCAAAGGAATTCAAGTCCCAAAGGCATGTCTCAGGATATCTTATCCTGTTGCCATTCAGCAAGTAATTAATCTAATTGCCCTTGTTCAGAGTCAATGTCCAACACACAACCTTCAGTTATGATTTATCGTTCCAGATTTTTCTGCTGGAGGGTGGAAATGTTGACTATTCCCATCTATGTGGCAGAATTTTATATTTTTACTTGTAACTCAATATACTGGCATCCTGACTATGGACTAGTTTCCCAAGCCTGTCTTCATATAAAGAAAGGGTACACTGGTCAGTTTGACATGTCCTTCAGTCACAGGAGAGTTAGCCCTCTCCTGAGTAATAAATGAGTCATCATTGTGATTTCATGCATCAGTTTCATTTGGTTCATGTGAGTGCATCCCTAGGAGGAATGTGGTAGCTGAGCACTGCATTGAGAGACTGAACCCTATTACCTGAGCCTTGTGCCTTGGTCTAGTCACTGAGCGTTTTCTGTGACTGCTGTGACGAATCACCACATATTTCTGATGGTTTGAAACAACACACATTTACTCATAGCTCTGACGTTCAGAAGACTACTCTCTTCCTGCTGGTTCCTTCCATTGGCAAACCCCAACCTGAGTGAGCTGATAGGGGAGCCCAGGGGAGGCAGTCACAGAGGACCATGTCTCCAGCACAGGACACAGCAGAAGAGGGTGAAAAATGAATACAGACTTGGAAGATGGAGGGAGAATAATTAGCACATGCATTATCCCAATGTTACCAGAAAATAAATGAGTCTCAGAAAAAATGGGAAATTCAACCGAAGTATAATATGTAGTTGATGTAACACTTACATCCATGTCTGTGTGTGAATCCATGTCTGTGTGAGACTTGACAACCCTTTTATGTGTCTCTCCCAGCATGCTGCTTTATAGTATCTGGAGCTTAAGTTGGCTACATTTTATACATCTGCCTCTGAATTGCTTACCAACAGTCAAGCAGTAGAGAATGATTTTGTAACCATTCTATATACAAAGCTGTTATTTTTCCATTTCTAATCTCAAATTGGTGTATTTTCCTCCCACTGTGCCTCTCGCCTTGCCTCACTTCTCTAGCTTGAAGGAAAAAAAAGTCTTTGATTTATTCAGTTATTCATCCTGATCGCAAATTCTGAATCAAGAATCACTAAATTCTGTATTTCTCACCCGAAAATCTATGCTCAAATAGTTTAAGTTTCTTCTGTTAAGGGGTCTTCTATGTTTTCACAAACTCAGCAATGTCCACATAGAAAGATTGATTTGTCTACAAGTAGATCTATTATAATCTTAGTCCCTGCCTGATTTTCAGATTTTACATTTCTCCAGAAAAAAAATTATGTTAACAAGCAACTCTCTCCAGTTTCTTCCAAGAAGAGTTAATGTCCTCAGCATGACCTCCTTCAGAGCACCACACTCTTCTTATTTAAAGGAAACGCATTGCTTATCCACTCACTAAATCACTTTCTCTATCCTTCCACGGGCATCCTTGGCACATCACTGCTATCTCATATGTCCCTGCTCATCACCATTCTGAAGAGTCTGCATTGAGTGGCATTTTATCTGCTGCTACGGGTATTAGCTCCTGGCTCCAAATCTCATGTGCCCTTAGCAAAACACCTTTCTCCTTGCCCTTCTGACACTGCCTTGCAGCCAGAAACTCTTCCAGAAAAAGGGGCAGAGGAGCAATCAATAGTGTCTCTAAACAGAAGATGCTATGGGCAAGGAGCTAGCCCTGGACCACCGCAGTGAACCGCAGGCCTCTGATGAAGACACCACTGGAGCCTGATTGATCTGCAGGTCTTTACTGCGCTGCTGGCAGACCAGCCACTTCCTCTCCCTCTCTCTACTGCTTCATTCCCCTCGCAGAGCAGAGAGCACTTAGAGAGAAAAGTGGTTCTCAGTCCTGCAGAGCTTAAAAGGAATTACTGACAGCTGGGTGTTCTCCTTGAATTCAGATTATGTAATCAATTAGGACAGATTTCACAGAAATGGTGATTGGAAATGAAAATCCACATTAGGTCATGCCTGTGGAGCGCCTGGTAGCCTTTCCCATGAAAGAGAGGGAGGTCCCAATGATCTGTTGGTGAAACTTGACCAGGTTCAGCTTTAAACTATCCTGTGCTTTGCTGACACCAGGGAACTGTAGGACACAGTCAAATAAGCCTCATAGCACTTTTTATAGACAGACAGATCCTGGAACATGTGGTCGGAGGGTAGCTCTAATGAAGGATCTCCCCAAAATGGAAAACATGCAGGCTCATTTCCATATTCAGTTTTCAGGTGTACATAAACACATCCATAGATATATAATATCTAATATGTACATAATGTGTCCATATATAAATGCCAAAATAAGGTTTGCAAAGTTGTGACAAGTTGTAAAAACTTATAATATGTGAGTAGGCTACATATTTTTACTTTGTTTATATATTATATATTTGTATATGTAGACTATATCTATATATCTATATCTATATATATATATATTTATACCATATTTATAGGCTATATATTGTACCAATCTGTAACAAAACAATGCAATATTATGCTGACCATATGTCAGGTACTGGATCAGCCACCATAGGAAGGAAAGACAATAACTGTCATTTATATCTTACTATGTCCAAGCATTTTACATATCATTAAACTTCTCTAGAACTCTACAGTGTGAATATAATTAGGCCCATCCTGCAGAAGGAATGCAAACTTAGAGAACACAAGTAAGTTGTCCTAGTTTGAGCCCTAGTGAATAGCAGTTTGAGGAATAGAACCATGTGACTCATTCATTGACAAGGAGACAAAGAAAGATAGCTTGGTCCCTGCCAGTAGCTTACAATGATATTGAGGAAATAAGACATTCATGGGTGAAGGGTCAGGCAATAATATAAAACAACATAAGAACTGTCCCGGATGATAAATATGACTAATTCCAAAAAGACTAGTATAAACATTAAGTACTTGGAGGTCCTCAGAGAGAGAGCATCCTGTCTTCCCATTGCTCGCAGCTATGCTATCTGAAATCCTCTCCGTTCCTGCTCCTTCCTAAGAGTTCATGCTCACCACAAAGCTCTGGGCATTTATTCTTCCCCATCATCTTGTCATTTACTCAAGTGTATAATATACTTGCCCTCTGACAATTCCTAAGAACTCAATACTTTCAACCTGTCACAAACCATATTTTTTTTCATTTCACTGAACTCTTTCCAACAGCTTTATATCTTTATGGAATTGTGTCTCTTCACCAAGCAAAAGAAGTAAACAGTTCCAATGAAACCAGGGGTCATCTAAAATAATCACTCAAGTTCTACTTGGTGTTTCTGTACACCATGGGTGGTGTATTTAATCACAAAATTTATCAGGGAGAGCTACTTGTCTACCAGTGACAAATGCAAGGCATGATGGGAGGTAAATAGCTTCAGTAAGAGAATGAAGTCCTTTAAACTTGACAATATTCTGTAGGGAATTTAGGAACCACTTCAGTTATTAAAATCCTGGGTATTTTCTAAAGTGTTATTTCAGGTAGTATTATTATTCCTCCTAGAAGAATATATAGCTTCTACAAAGGTTAGGTTTGTAACACAGAGTAAAATGAAATATTTCCAGGCCTAAGTTGTATGTATATTTTAAATAAGGAAGAAAAGAAAGAAAAAAGGAAAGTATTTCTATAATAAAACATTAGTCTTAGTAAATTCTACTATTATAATTTTTGTTTATACTCTGTCTTATTTCAAAAGATGATGGCAGAATTTAATTTAATATACATATACATTCAACAATATAAGGATGTGTAGATATCATGACTGAGCATTAAATCTAGCTCTGAGTTTCCTAAGAGCCAATGCAAAAGGAAAAAAGTGTAAGAAGGTTTACACTGTCATTATCTGATAATAAAGAAGGTAATGTCTTCATGAATGACTTTTTGCTTATACTAAAGTGTTATTTCAGGTATTTACTATGCAAAGGTTTCTTAACAAACATTACCTGATTTAATATAATAATCTAAGCTTATAAAAGAGTAACATTGAAATTGACCATTTCTACGGGACGCCTAAGCCATGTCCACCAGCCAATCAGAGCAGCTGTATGCAAATTAACCCAGCCAAGATGGAGGCTGGCAGTCACGGAGCTGAAGTAAACAGCAGGCTTCCGTTGCACCAGGAATAAACTGTCTGCTGGCCGGCTGGGCTTCTCCCAGCTCCAGGCAACATATTTGCAACATTGTTTCAATTATAGAAGCCTCAGAGCTGAAGCAAACAGCAGGCTTCCATTGCACCAGCAATGGAGAAAACTGCCTGCCTAGGCAACAATCTCTCAATTATAGAAGCCACAGAGCTGAAGCAGACAGGAGGCTTCGTTACTTGCATAGGTCTTGGCTTAAAGGAACAGTGTATCAATTATAGACAATAAATAAACCCCAGAAACCTGCTTCCAGCCAGCCTTGCTGGGACATTGGGTCAATGAGAACTTTGGGCAGCCTTAAAGCCTGAAAACAGCCCTTAGGCCCACATTCAAGCTCGCCACACCTCAATTGAGTGAGGGTCCCCACTGGGGGGGCTTGGCCAGCCTGCAAACAGTCATCAGCCCCTCACCCAGGCTGCCCAGGTACCCCAGAAGGGACCCAAAACCTGAAGGGGCTGTGGGCAGCCTAAAAATGGCCCTCAGCCCATCACTCAGGCTGGCCACACCCCAATAGGGTGAAGTTCCACACTGGGGGCTTGGCCAGCCTGCAATCAGCCCCTCACCCAGGCTGACCAGGCACGCCAGCACGTGAACATCCCCAGAGGGGTCCCAGACAGTGAGAGGGCACAGGCTGGACTGAGGGACCTCCTGAGTGCACAAATTTTTGTACACCAGGTCCCTAATTTAATATAATAACTAGAGGCCCGGTGCACAAAATTTGTGCACTCAGGGGAGTCCCTTCAGTTGGTCCTGCACCCTCTTGCAGTCCAGGAACCCTCAGGGAATGTCCAACTGACAGCTTAGGCCCGTTCCCCATCAGGAGTGAGCCTAAGCCAGCAGTTAAACATCCTTAGAGCTGTGGAGGCGGGAGAGGATCCCACCATTGCCGTTGCATTCGCCAGCCATGAACCTGGCTTCTGGCTGAGCGGCACTTTCCTGTGGGAGCACACTGACCACTAAGGGGCAGCTCCTTCATTGAGCATCTTCCCCCTGGTGGTCAGTAGGGGTCATAGCAACCAGTTGTTCTGTCATCCAGTCGATTTGCATATTAGCCTTTTATTGTATAGGATAGCCAGAACTAACTAATATAGAAGTTATTCTGTGTCAGGCATGGCATTGTTTTAAGGGTTTACACACATTAACCAATTTAATGTGTATAATAGCTTTGGATATAGGTACTGTTATTATCCCTATTTTACAGATAATTAAATCTGTAAAAGCACAAAATGTTCAGCGATTTGCCCATGGCCACAGAACTAGTAAGCAGTAGAATTGGGATTCAAATCTAAGCTTGGTTCCAAGATTTAAGCTCTTAACTCTACTAAACCTCAGATTGATCCTCTATAGTGGGTTATTAAGAAGGAAGAGGATCAAGTTTTGAACCAGAGTCACTAGGACAAGAATTGCCAGACAGGTTCAAATCTAGTACTAACCCATTTTATAGCCTACATCTGTTCCATTGCCTTCCACAGAGGTCCCTAGAAGGATGGCATTCCATGGGTCTTTATGCAAAGACTATTCAAGAATTTAGAGCATGTGCTATACAGATCTTCTCCTACTGACTCTTGATCAACACTGAAGATGTTACAGTGAAGCCTCACTCACTAAAGATACTTCTTTATTAAGTTGAATTAGAGGCCAGAAATGGTACTTTCTGATTATCAAATTTGATTCCAAGTTTCACTTAGTGCTAAAGAAATCACTGAAAAGAAAATTTCTTACAAGTCCTTGAGGCAACATTTTTTTCTTAGTGTTTTGGCAAGAGCTGGATATCAGCTGTGGAAGAAGATTTGCATGCTGTGGCTTTCTGAGAATCGAAAAAGGCGGAGGCATTATTCAAATTCTATAATGAGAGTTGAGGATTTTGATTTGAGGTGCCAACAGGCTAGCAGAATGTATAGCTGAGGTTACAGGGCAGCCTACAAGATCAGATTAATTACATTAAATTGGTACTTTGGGGCACAGATATTGCTACTCACCAAAAATTCATCTACTACCTCCCTATTTCCAAGTTTCTCACAGTTTGGTGAAGCCATATGAGAAGTTCTGGTCAACGGGGCATGAGTGGAATGATGTGTATCACTTGTGCATCACAAGGCCAGAACATAGAGGAGCCAATGTATGTTCTCTTCTTTTGTTCTGGAGGCTCATGTTTAGATGATGGAGTCACAGCCTGGGAGAGTTTCCCATTAGCCTGGGTCTTAGAGCAGCTTTGTGGGCAAGAGTTCCCTATCAAACAGTGTTAGACATGCAGAATTAAGAGAGAAATTAATTGTTGGGAAGCCATTGAAGCTTTAAGCTTAATTTGTGTCTGCAGCAAAACCTACTTTGTCCCAACTAATATGACACTTCCACACTCCACAGGGAGAGACAGTATCTAAAAAGACTCAAATCATCCTGGGATTCCCTAGAAATATATATTTAAAATGTTATGTAAAGATATTTAATTCTCTATCCATATTACTTCATTTCTACACATGATATTACTTTCAAAATGGAACACTGTCTTATGAATGAATGTATATACCAAACTTTTAAACTCTGGGCTTTTATTTGCTACAGTTTGCTTTTTATCCTCCAGTCGTGTTTTGGTCTATGTGTTGAATGCCTGCAACCATGATAAAATTTTCTTTAAAATCAAGAGGTTAGGCTTTCTCACTCCCCCGGATCTAGTCATTTGTTGTTCTGCCATTTAAAAAGTGTCAGAAATCTCAGTTCCAATCTACAGCTTGTCATAACATTAACTAACTCCACAGGCATGCCTTTGGAGTAGGTACACTTAAAATACTAAATAACAGTCTGTGTAATTATACCCTTGGGAGCTGTCCCATATCTCAACCACCAGGTGGCAATTTCATCACATTATATGTCCCATTAGGTAAGCAATGGCCTAAACGGTATGAGAAGACAATTTTTTTTCTCTGCAAAATTGTGCTAAAAAAAGGGACAGAAATACCAGGAACAGAGCTCAGGACCAGGGGTGAAGAGAGACATAAGCTCTCCATTCTCTGGAAGGCAAGAAGTCATTGCTTTCTTTGTGTCTGTGGTTGTGTCAAGTGAACTGCAGGTGGTTCTAAACTCTATACCCCACAGAAATAACTTAGCAGTCAGCGGAGGTCACATAAAAGAGAAGAATTTTAGGGTATCCGCAGATATTCTCTGCCACTTGGATATTAGACATCAGGTTATTTCTTGGGAACTCATAGCCCTTAGGCTAACTCTTTTTATTTAACAAAGCTTTTGGTTCAATATGTTGGCTGTTTTTTTTTTATTTGATGAACATTTACTCAGTGGTAGTCAAATTTTAGAGCACCAGAACACCAGGTGAGCTGGGTGCCATCCCTCAGGGTTTCAGATTCAGTGTGCATGGAGAGGAGCCTGATAATTTACATCCCTAAGAAGACCCTAGGTAATGCTATTGCTGCTTATTCAGAGAACTCACTTTGAGGTCCATTGCTCACTTTGTGCCAAGCTCTGGGATAAGTCCTTAAGATACAACAGTGAAGAGCATTACCAGTCAATGAAAGAAAAATACCACATGATCTCACTTATTTATGGATAATAAAGACCATTATAAATTGATGAACATAAACAGAGACAGAGGCAGAACAGCATTGAAAAGACTGTCAAACTACAGCTGGAAGGCTCGGGAGGGTTTGGGGGGGGGTGTTAATAGATCAACTGAAGGACGTGTATGCATGCATATAAGCATAATCAACGGACACAAGACACTGGGGGGTACGGGAGGAGGGGGGAAGGTCAAGGGGGCAAAATAGAGTCTTATTTAACACTCTTTGTAATACTTTAAGCAACAAAACAAAATAAAAAAATAAAAATAAATTTAAAGAAAACAAAAACAGTGAAGACAACAGATTTGCTACTTGACATAACCCTTTGCTAATTCTAAGAAATTTTACAATTTTTGACTTTTGAGCTTCACATTTCTTGCCTGAAATGAGGATAATATCATTTAATAGGTTTTCTATAAAATTAAATAAAAGATAATGCATGCAAATATTTTGCTCTGCATTGAAAAAATAGAAAGCATTCAATATACAATAGCTCACCAGAACTCTGTATCCTGCAGATGACATGATATTGTATATAAAGAACCCTAAAGATTTTATCAAAAACTACTAGAGCTGATGAATGAATTCAAAGAAATAACAGAAGACAAAATAAATACCCACAAATCTGTTACATTTTTATAAACTATCAGAAAGGGAAATTAAGAAAACAATGCCATTAACAATTGCTTCAAAAAGAATAAAGTACATAGAAATAAATTTAACCAAGGATGTAAAAGACCTGTACTTGGAAAATTATATGTCACTGAAGAAAAAAATTAAAGAAAATACAAATAAGGGAAAGAATCATAAATGGATAGGAAGAAATAACATCATAAAAATGCCCATATTATCCAAACCAATCTATAGATCCAATGCAATTCCTATCAAGATACTAATGGTATATTTCACAGAACTAAAACAAATATTCCAAAAACTTATATGGAACAACAAAAGACCCCACATAGCCATAGCAATCTTGAGAAAGAAGAACAAAGTTGGAGGAATCTTGCTACTTGACAGCCAACTATACTAAAAAGCCATTGTAATCAAAACAGCCTGGTACTGCTATAAAAGCAGACATATAGATCAGTGGAATAGAATAGAGAGCCCAGAAATAAACCCACACCTTTATAGCCAATTAATATTTAACAAAGGAAGCAAGAATATATAATGGGATGGAGGTAGTCTATTCAATAAATGGTGTTGGAAAATTGTACAGACACATGAGAAAAATGAAACTAGACCACCTTCTTAGGCTGTGCACAAGGATAAACTTAAAATGTATTAAAGATTTAAATGTTAGACACAAAGTCATAAAAATCCTGGAAGAAAAATAGGCAGTAAAATCTCAAACATTTCTCAGAGTAATATTTTTTTCTGATATATCTCCTTGGGCAAGGAAAAAAATAAGCAACTGGGACTACATCAAAATAAAAAGTTTTGCACAGCAAAGGAAACTATCAACAAGATGAAAAGACAATCCACTAAATAAGAGAACATATTTATCAATGATACATCTGGTAAGGGGTTAATATCCAAAATGTATTAAGAACTTATACACTTTGACATCAGGAAGATAAACAATCCAATTATAAAATGGTCAAATGATCTGAAAAGACACTTCTCCAAAGAATACATATAGATGGTCAACAGACATATAAAATGTTGCTCAATGTCACTAATCATCAGCAAAATGCAAATTAAAACCACAGTAAGATATCACTTCAAAATTGTCAGAATGGTTATCATCAATAAATCAACAAACAAGTGTTGGTAAGGATGTAGAGAAAAGGAAACCCTCATGCACTGTTGGTGGGAATGCAAATTGATGCAGTCACTATGGGAAACAGTATGGAGTTACCTCAAAAAATTAAAACTGAAACTGCCTTATGATCTAGCATTTCCACTTCTTGGAATGTACCCGAAGAAACTCGAAACACTAATTCAAAAGACTATATGTCTCCATTTTTTTTCTGACCTATCTATCACTTGTAATACTTAAGCAATAATAATAATAATAATAATAATAATAATAAAGACTATATGCACCCCTATGTTCATTGCAGCATTACTTACAATAGCCAAGGTTTAGAAGCAGCCCAGTGCCCATCAGTAGATGAGTGGATAAAAAGCTGTGGTACATTTACACAATGGAATACTTCTCAGATGCAAAAAAGATGGAAATCTTACCTTTTGTGACAACATGGATGAACCTGGAGACTATTATGCTAAGTGAAACGAGCCAGTCAGAGAAAAACAAATAGCATATGATTTCACTTAAATGTTTGGAAAAAAATCTTTGCAGATATAATTAAGTTAATGACCTTTAAGTAAGCTCATTAGAAGTCATACAAGAGGCATTAAACAGATTCTCTGCAGAATCTCCAGAAAAAAAGAACTAAACATACTGACATCTTCATTTTTTTATTTCTGGCCTCCAGAACTGTGAAAGGATAAATTTCTGTTGTTTAAGGGTTAATTTCTGTAACAGAATTAATTTCTGTTTCTGTTGACTAATGGTGATTACTAGTATTTATGGCAGCCCAGGGAAACAATTAATACACCATTCTTTGGACCAGTTGCTGAGGATTTCTGGTCAACCAGGTCTCAGTGTCTTGCCCAAACCTTATAGCAGAGGTCATAGAAAAATCTATTATTGATTAGCCTCATCAGAACTATACACAATCGGGTGTGACATTTCCCAAAGCAAGATATGATGATGATGATGATGATGATGATGATGCTAATTCTCATTCAGTGATTACTTACTATTTCTCAGACAATGCTAAATTGATATGCATTACTGCATTTGAATTAGACAACAACTTGGGGAATAGGTGTTTTCTACCCCATTTTATAGATGAGTGACTAAGAATCAGAGGTCAAATAACTTGGCAAATATTGAATTAATGATGGAACTAAACTTGAACTCTTCAAAAAAACACACACAAACAAACATGTTTTAAAAATGACACTAAATAGTCTCTTGATATTCTCATCCCTCAATTTAATCAAACAACATATAAGCATTTTCTAGAACTTGAACGTAGGTGAATCTGAGGACAACTAGATGCGCCCTCCCCCCCTTGGCTTCTATTCAGCATAAGTGATTTATGGCTCAAAAGCTATTTATGCAGGGCTTCATACCAGAATAAATCCATGAATGCATGATTTATTTACCAGGGTAATGCCAGGCACGGACTCATATTCATGACACCTTAAGTTAAGCAAAGTTGGAAATATCAGTGTGCAAGAATCTCTGCCAAGACAACAAACTAAAATACAGAGAACATTAAAAAATATATAAGGAGAGAAATCTCAGAGGGGTTCTTGAAACAACCTAAAAAGAGCATTGGGGCCAAGAGAGGGCAAAGGTCACTGTTCAGCACATAGTAACATTATAACATTGGTGATAATAGCTAACATTTATTAAATGCTTATTATTTTCTAGGCATTGTTGTAAGGGCTTTATGTTTGTTATAGGTTATTAGTATCCCCATTTTGCATACAAGAAGCCGAGCCTCAGTGAGATTAATTAACTTAACACCTAGCAAAGGATATTTCATTTGATCTGTATTTTCAACCACATTTTTGTGAAGTCTGTGTTCCATGCTGCCGAGAAACTGGACAGGGCCAGCAGCTTGAAAAGATACTCCTAAAAGACCTGCTGGGCTAGAAATAATTGAAGCCAGACCAGGCACCCCAGTCCCTGTTCTTTGCTGTATTACATTTAGCTAGATGGAGAACAATTATCTTAGTCCATGTCTTTTCTGTGCTCTAAAATATCACATTAAAGAGTAATCATCCATCAGTTAGCCTTATGGCATTTAATTATAACTCAGTGTCTTTCATGTAAAAGTCTTGAGAGAGTCCACTAACCTGGGGACAATTGTATCTTGAATTTGAAAGATGATTGGGGGTGTCTGAGGTAATGATCCCAAAACTAATGCAGGTGATGGTAGTTCATTTCCATCCTCCACTCCTCATGGAAACTCAGAAGCTATGAGATGACCTTCTGACTGATAGAAAAGAAATTAAGAGTGCCTAGTTCAATGAGTTTCTAGCCAAAAAATAATTAATGATTGCTACAAAAATGTGTGTTTAAAATGAGTGTCAACTTGATGTATAAGAAAGAACATGGGCCTGGAAGACATAAGAACATGGAACCAAATCTGGGTGTGGCTACAAGTATCAGTTAATTTCCACTTACCTCCACCCATTCAATTCTCTACTCTTCTCTGAACTGTTCTGTGCCCTGGGAGGCTAGCTCTGGTAGCTCCCTTGACTTCTGGCATCAGTTAAGTTCAACTAGTGGGAGGCACCTACAGGAAATAGGCAGGAAATAGGAGGAGTTGAGTATCTTTTCCCTTCTCTCACACCAGAGCTCTGGCCATAGTGTAAGCCTCCACTACTAGAGTTCCCACCAGACCACTTCTCCTCTGTATTGTCACTTCTCACTTGGTTCTGGAAATACTATTTTCTCCCCTGGACCCTCCATACCTAAGGGGGTATAAGGACTTCCTTAAGTGGCTTGCTTCTGAGTACCACTCCATCATTTTGTGGTTCCCTTTATCCTACCCAGACTTCAGTGTATAGTTGTTACTAAATTATCTTCCTTCAAACCCTGTGGGAACTTTTTCCTGCCAATATCTTAACTGACATAGCTATTCAGCCATGTAACCTCAAAAATTTATCTTTCTTTAGACTCTGATCAACTGCGGAAAGAAGATAAGTTTTACTTTGCAGCATTCTCATAGATAATGTATATTAATATGTTTTTGAAATCCAATATGTTAAGGTCTTGGCTTATATTAGTACTTGATATAAGGCAATAGAAATTATAAAATAAAAATGATAATATGTCATTACATGACCTACACTGTATATTATATTTAAACTAGAGGCTCAGTGCACAAAAATTTGTGCACTCAAAGGTGGGGGGGTCCCTCAGCCCAGTCTGGGACCCCTCAGCGGATGTCCACTGGGGATCGAACCTAAGCTGGCAGTCAGACATCCTTCTGACAGCCTGGGAACCCTTGGGGGATGTTCACTTGCCAGTGGGGAGCAGGCCTAAGCTGCAGACAGACATCCTTAGCACTGCTGAGGAGGCAGGAGAGGTTCCCACCACCATCACTATACTGGTAGCATCAGCCTGGCTTGTGGCTGAGCAGAGCTCTCCCTGTGGAAGTGCACTGACCACCAGGTGGCAGTTCCTGCATTGAGCATCTGCCTCCTGGTGGTCAGTGTGTGTCATAGTAACTAGACATTCCCGGTTGTTCTGCTGTTAGGGTCAGTTTTCATATTATCCTTTTATTATATAGGATAGAGGCCTGGTACATGGGTGGGGGCCAGCTGGTTTGCCCTGAAAGGTGTCCCAGATCAGGTTGGGGGCCTCACTGGAGTGCCTGGCCAGCCTGGGTAAGGGGCTGATGGCTGTTTGCAGGCTGGCCAAGCCCCCCAGCAGGAACCCTCACCCTGTGAGGGTGTGGCCAGCCTAGGTGAGGGGCTGATGGCTGTTTGCAGGCTGGCCATGGCCCCCAGTGACCCAAGCTCCCAGCAAGGCTGGCTGGAAGCAGGTATCTGGGATTTATTTATCTTCTATAATTGAAATTTTGTTGCCTTGAGCAGAGGCCATAGCTGGCCAGGACAGGCGGGAAGCTTGGCTTCCTCCATTGCCAGGACAACCAAGCCTCCTGCTTGCTCCAGCTCCCTGGCTGACAGCCGCCATATTGGTTGGGTTAATTTGCATATTGTCGCTCTGATTGGCTGGTGGGCATGGCTTGGCATGTAGCAAAGTGACACCAATTTGCATGTTTCTCTTTTATTAGTGTAGCTTGTCATTAGTCCATGATGCTCATGATTGTGCAGACTCTTTATTTCATCCTCCTATTTGCTTTCCAGAACTTTGATCATAGTCTATTCATCTATATTAAATGGGTTGAAATAAAAGGAATGTGTGGGATTAAATTTAACTCAACAAAAATTTATCAAAAACACACCTAATTTCATGCATTGTATTCAACACAATGGTTGAGAAGAGGGAGATGAAATAAATTTTTGCCCTCAGATTATCTAAAACTACTGGGAATAAACTATTTTTTATTTAGCATTTTTCTTTTAAAATAAAAATTACATATAATGAGATAAAATAATCTTAAGTGTATATTTGCTATTATAATAAATGCATACACCTATGTAACCTAAGTGTCTTCTCATGATATCAGCCCCTAGAGTTTTATCATGTCTATTCCCAGGCAGTCCCTGCTCCCAGCCCCCCACTGTTTTGACTTCTTTCATCATAGATTAATTTTGTTTATACCCTTGCATGCAAAATGGCATTATTCTCTAGTTGATTCAAAACTTCTTCTTTATCGTTGGCTTTCAGCAGTATAATTATGCCAACACTTTTGTTTTTGCTATTTTGTTATTGCTTCAAGGCTTTGTTCATTTTTTTCCATCTTATTTTCAACATCTCCAGATGATTATTCTATTGAGTTATCTTTCAGTTCACTGATGACTTTCTTTATCATCTCTATTCTGCTAATAACCCTATCTAGGAAACTTTAATTTTGGTTATTATATTTTTTTCAGTTCTAGAATTTCCACTTATTTCTATTTCTCTACTGAGATTTCCTGTTTCCATTTCTTATTAGCTTATTTTCCTTGACTTCATTGAGTATAATTATAATAGCTGCTTTAAAATCTTTGCTCATTCCAACATCTGGATCATCTCATAGCTGATTTCAACTGAATTATTTTTCTTTTGAGACTGGTCCTCTACATATTGAATAATTTTGTATTGTATGCCAGACATTGTGAAGATTGTGTCATAAAGACTCTGGATCCTGTCATGTCCCTCAAAAGATATTGAATATTTGTTTGAATAGTAAAATAAACTGGTTGTGCCCAATGTTCCATCTCTCTCTTGAGTAGCAGCAGGTCAATTTCAATAAGTCTGTGAAGAACTGAGTCTTTTTTACCCATGCAAGTATCAGGATGTCAACAGGAAACTTGAACAATATTTTTACACAGGATCTGGATATCCTCTTCTCTGGTTCTTCCATCCCAGAATTCCCCTCTCTTTTTCATGTCTAATGTTCCCAAAATCTGTCCTCTGTTCTGAAGGCTGGAAAAGCTTCCAATTTTCTTTGTGAATGTTGACCATCCTGAATCACGCTAACATTTGTCAGTCCTCAGGATAAAATCCATCAAGACAGAAAATTTATTTGGCCCTGATTGCTTCTTATAAGTTTCAACTCTTTTACCAGAATATACCTGCTTTTTTTCACTCTCCAGTGCCTTCTAGTCATTGTTTACTGTGCCTTATCTGAAGTTTAAGTTATTACCTGTAGGAGAGCTAGTATGAGAAGAAATCCTAGAAATAAAATGTAAACATGAAATTTGCATATACAGTTGGTATGTGTTTTGCTATGATAAGGAAAGGTAAAGAAGTAAATAGGAATGCATAGGAGATAACTACACATAACATAAATTATTGGACCTTTAAGGGTCTTCTGAAAGAAGCATTATCTAAGCTGAAATTGGAAAGATAAGTACAGGGGTAAGTCAAGGCAAGGAAGCTTGAAGTTAAAAAGAATAATTCAGATTTTAAAAATAAAATAATGAAAGTCTCAGTGTGGATCTCACCCAAGATAGCACTAAAGAAGATTCATAGCTTACTGGAATATAAACTTTGAGGTTTGGAGTATAAATTCAGCTATCTAGGTTTAAGAGGCTAATATCTATGAAGTTTTTAAACCTCTTCTTATCTAGGAAAAAATTACAATACAACAGTAGCTTTATATATATATAGCTTGTGCTCAGGGAATTGCTAATGAAAATACATACTGTGATAAGCAAATTAAGCTGACTTTTTTGTGTTATTAAAAATAGACTCTTTTTTTATCATTTGCTGCATAAACAGTTTAAAAAGCAAAAAGTTACAAAAATGTAAGATCCTACCATCAACTTACCTATCTATAATAATAAAAGCATAATAAGCTAATTAGACCAGATGTCCTCCAAGATGAAGCCGGGGCTGCAAGGGAAGCCCGGTTCTGGGTGCCAAAGGGAAGCCGGTGCTGGCAGCTAGGGAAAAGAAGGCCTACATTTGCAGGAATTTCATGCATCAGGCCTCTAGTATTTTCATAATTCAGGTAAGGTAAATATAGATATTATAGTTAGTATTTCTAGAGCTGTTGATCAGAGAGAAGTTACTGTGCATTAAGGCATGAAAACAAAGCTGTCAGTTTCTGACTTGACAGTCAAGAATGAAAGTGTCTCAGCTCTGCTGTGACATCAAGAGCAATGGTACAGGCTGACGCTCGCCTGCGCTCCCGGGGGAGGGAGAGTATTGCTACATGCTCTCGCTGACGGGGCTCTTCTGCACGTCCCTCCATTCGCAGGGTCACTGTTGAAAGGCAGGGCTGTCGGGAGGCTGCGGCCTATGCCGAGCAGGTTATTTACACGTGTTAACATCTATGCTTTCATAACTTTGTCGCTGCAATCTGTGAAGCATCGTAACACACGTTCATTAAACACGAGAAGGAAGATGGCTGGTGATGAGAAGGCAGACTGAAAGACAGTGAGAGAAAGAGAGAAGGAACAGAGAGTGTGTGGATGTACCAAGCGTGGAAATTTGTGGGTGTGCAACAGCTATACTACAAAGGACTGTTGGAGAACCTGAACGGGGCTCCCTTAACCAGGTGCTGCCTCCACTGCTGCTGAAATCTCTCCCGGAGCTGCTGACTCTGCTGCGGAAAATGGGCCATCTTGGGTGACTGTTACAAGAAACGTATACATCCAGGGATACTGCAAACAGGTCACCCAGGGACCAGCCAGGAACCCAGGAACACTGGAGTTCAAACCAAGAATATGTGGACCCAGACAAGCCCTGCAACTCCTCACAAAAAGGAGAAAAAAAAACTATATAACCAGATACCCAGAGAAGATAGATCATGGGGAGACAAAGAAACAGCCCGCATATGAAGAAAAACAGGCATCATCAAAAAGGGAAGTAAATGAAATGGAGGCAAGTAACTTGTCAGCGAAAGAATTCAGGGAAATGATCATAAGGTGGATGAAAAGAATGGAAGACAAATTTGACAGTATGTGTAAGAACCAAGAGGAAATGAAGAAGAATCAAGAGGAAATGAAGAAGAACCAAGAAGAAATGAAGAAGAAGCAAGAAGAAATGAAAAACGACATCACTGCTATGAAGAACTCAATAGAAAGCATCAAGAGTAGACTAGAAGAAGCAGAGGACCGAATCAGTGAGCTAGAAGACAAGGTAGAAAAAAATACCCAAGCAGAGCAGCGCCTAGAAAAAAGAATTAAAAAGCAGGAGGAGAGCCTAAGAGAACTTTGGGACAACACAAAATGAAACAACATACGCATAATAGGGTGCCAGAAGAAAAGGAAACTGAACAAGGAATAGAAAACTTGTTTGAAGAAATAATGACAGAAAACTTCCCTGAAATAAAGAAGAAAAAACCCACACAAGTCCAAGAAGCCCACAGAGTTCCAATCAAAATGAACCCCAAAAGACCAACGCCAAGGCACATTATAATTAAATTGGAAAACACCAATGACAAAGAAAGAATCTTAAAAGCGGCCAGAGAGAGACAGAAAGTTACCTACAAAGGCTCCCCAGTCAGACTAGCAACTGATTTTTCAACAGAAACACATCAGGCAAGAAGGGAATGGAATGAAATATACAAAGTCATGCAAAGGAAGGATCTGAATCCAAGAATACTGTACCCAGCAAGGCTATCAATCAAAATTGAGGGTGAAATTAGGAGCTTCACAGACAAAAAAGGACTAAGGGAGTTTGTTACTACCAAACCAGCAATGCAAGAAATGTTAAAGGGCCTACTGTAAAAAGTAAAAATAGGAAACGAAGAAG